>JAECUM010023310.1:0-27418 GCA_016617855.1 Megalonaias nervosa
TATATTTATATCAGTTCGTTTTGAGTCTTCCTCAGATAACTGATAACTACTCTAATGGAAAGTAGGTTACGGTGAACTAGGTTTCTTACTCTAACGAGTTTGTTATTCGTTGGTGCAGGTCTCATGATATAAATAAAACGTTTTCCTGCGATTGGCAGCAGCATTCATGACATATTCAAAAAACGTCGTCGGTATGTTCCTTACAATATTCTGAACTATCCTGAGGGAGATCTAACATCAATGACTTTGTTCTTGTGTTTTCTTTTCTTCAGATAAATACATACTAACCCAAAGTTGTGCGTTCCTGCCATTAACTTCAGCTTTTTGAAAAAAACATGGATGAAGTTTGGTCAAGGTGCTCATTTCATTGTTCTGTGCATCTCCCAAAGAAAAATGGGTCACAATGCCCTACTTTACTTTGACTAATAATTTCGTTATTTGCTATAACCCCAATTTTAAAGTTTTCTTTTTTCTTGGCAAGACTTGACATTCTTTCCAACTTGGTTAGAATGTCTTTGTAAAGTAAGAAATCCCAAGTGGGCGGATGGGTGGAGCCACAGAGTCCAATCTTTCATGCAGGAATCAATTACATATATGCAGGTTACTACAACATTAAAGCTTAATTATTTTTCTAGCAGTTATCCCTCCATCTTTGGCCGAGAGGAGGGATAAAATAAATCAAATAAATGAAAACGTCAAACGAATCGGGGTGGTGGTTATATCCCATGGTCCTTGCCTTTTCTTCAGAAAGCAGGTGAATTATAATAGTTGTTTTGAGTTTAACGCCAGTTTTCATCACATGATAGGCTATACATGGTGGTCAGCATATCTGGTGTAGGAAGAACCCGGAAAAATCCCAGAAGTAAATACTTACCAATGGAAAGCTACTAGTTAGCTTTCTCACATAACCATGTTGGCCGAGCCTGAAACTCGTACCTCGGGCAGAGGTGGGATTTCTGCGATCTGTAAAGGTTTGCGACTTAAACCACTCGTCCACCAGATCCCAGTTTATGACTGCAACATGCCACAAAGATAATGAATGTGAGTGTAGACATTCTTTTTTGAACAGACAAAATGACTTTATACTTTCTTTCAACCGTGCGGGTCATATTTTTCTTAAGATTTCGCGGGAATTCATCGACTTGTTGATCATTCCCGTACGTTAGTGAGGGCATAGTACCACGTAACATATCATGTGTCTTTCAAGATGTATACTTGAAGTCTTGAAATACACTGGAATAGGTTTGTCGATAAGCATGATTGTCGTGAGTCTCTTAATTATCCATGGAATCGGTGGGTCGAGGTAGTGTGACGGATGTTGGGTGGGGTTGAGCAAAATCAAAATAACAAAAGGGCGATAGTTTCATTGTGTAATAATCTAAATTGGTTTTTGTAATTTTCATCGCAGGTTTTTCTGATTGAGCTTCCTCCCGTTGCCGGTACAGCTATCCTTGTTTTGGGCATTCTACCACAGATGGATTCATTTGGAAGCATAATACTGTTAATAAACTTGGCAAGTGCTCCCGCATTGCTCACAGTGTTTGACAATATTTTAAAATCAAGGGGTAGGAAGCTTTTATTAAGATGGCTTTTTCTAATTTTATCTTCTCTAACATTTCTGATTCAGTGTGGTGGTCTGGTTTTTAACAGCCCCGTGAATCAACACATGGAACAAGGCAATAAAATATTTTTCGGGTGGAGTATTCCAGGAGCCTTGATACTGATATCTTTTACATGGTGGGAAAACTTTGTATTTCGTGAAGTCAAAATCGGAAATTTTATATTTTATTTTGAATATTATAAGAAAGTGTTGAGGAAAACGAGGACGACTACTCGTCTTATCCTGATTCCATTCAAAATTAGTCTTTACGGAGTGGCTATATTTTTGGTATTTTCTGGCATAGAGAGCGGAAATTGGAATTCAAATGGAGTCGCCGGGAACGTGGCTTGGAATTCTGGAATCATGGATGTCAAGGATTTGGGTATCAATGCACTCAAAAACATGAGCGCAAAATTAGTTTTATATGATTCTGCTGAAGGTAGCATTAAGAGAACCGTGGAAGAAGAAAGTAAGTATATAATCTCTGAGTCGTCGAACAACGGGACGATTCCAAATGCTGTCAGATCCCAGTTGCAAAAAGAACAGCAGCATCGAGACAGCCGTGGACACTTTCAGGATATATTGCTAGATAACATTAAAGATTTCTTGGCTCAGAATGGCTTGACAGTTTCTCATATCGCCTCGTCTATACTGTGTGCTCACTTCAGTGGATTAGCCTGTCAGGTGAGAATGCAAATCTTCTCGTTTTGTATTCCTCTCTTGCTGGTAACACCTTTAACCTTATTCATTGTCTTCCAAAAGTGCAACGCAGGCTTCGGTGCTCTTGACCCGCAGATCCTTGACTTCCTGTGCCCTATTGCTGAGATGGAGAGACTTCAACTGACAGTCGTGTGTGGATCATTTCTTTGGTTGTCCCTGCTATTCCTTACCTATCACACTTGGTTACCGAGATGTGAGCGAATGGCGAAAATGACAAGGTAAATACAAAATGTGGATCAAAATCAAAAACGAAAATTTCTTAAGATGTTCGCAGGATCTATGCTAGTGCAGACGTCATTTGCTAGAATAAGTTTCTTTTGATGTACTTGATGCCCTTGTTGCGGCCATAGGAAACATAATAGCAAGATAAAAGACACACTGTGTATAATCGCTTACAAATCCAGGCAAACTGCAAACAACAAATATCCTGATCTGCAGTAGCGTAATGCACATGCAGAGCAAGGCCAATGTTGTTTGTTCTACTGATTAATCCATACAAACTGCACAATCCAGATCTGCCGGCGCATTGTGCGTCAGTACATCTGGGTCTGCAGTTTGCAGTAGGACTCAACTTGTAAGCGAGTTGTACTGTATATCACCATTTTTCCTTTCATTTCCCTTTTAAAAGTATTTAAATGGCGAAAATATATATTAATGATAACTTAAAACTAGTATTAAAATAAAATTCTATGCCTTAAAGGCAATTGTATTTTCTGAATTTCCATGTATTTTAATGAGAGACATTTACAGGAACGTCTTCCTTATTTCCTATTGAAATGCTTGTGCTAGTATACGTCAATAAGTTTTTACCAACATGTTTCCATGTTATTCAAATGTATAATTTACACCATAGACTATTCTTTGAAAATGTCTTGTATATAGCATGAAGTTATGAGGCTAATAAAAAAGAACATAGGAGATAAAAGTCGAATTTTGTTTATCTTGCAGCTTATTTATCGAACCACTCAAAAGCTGTATATCAATTGACACATCCCTGCTTCTCTCTAGGAGGAATGACATCAGCGAGAGACAAGATGAGTGGTCAGGGGGAGATAACTATGATGGTGTTACACCCATGATATACGTGTGCGCCACATTTTGGCACGAAACCAGGCGAGAGATGCTAGAGCTCCTGAAGTCATTGTTTAGGTTCGTTCTCAGAACTATAACTACTCTCACTGAATTGCTTTTCCATAGCCTTGCTTGCATATATATCTTTATTTTATTATACTCACAACGGATGAATTTAACGAATTTATTAACAATATGCTAGGATCATTTTTTCTTCGTATGTCCACTGTTGGCATGCATTTTCAACATATATTTTGGTAGATGTCAAAGCAAAAATAATATTTCAAACGGTGAAGGTGTGACCGTGTCACGTTTAGCAAGGATGTTTGTTGTCATGCAGAGAAGGTTTTGCAAATCTTTATAACGGTGTAAATTGGTTGTAAGGAAATTTTCTTAAGTTTAAAGTAGCGCAATGAGGTAGCTGAGTATCCCATTTAACACGTAACGTTCGTCTTTGTTAGCATCATAACGTCATACCATATAAATCTTTCCACTCCTTTGAAATATCACTATTCAAATAAATTGCAACATCAGACTGATGGAACGTCCAAAGCTTGATATGCACAGACTGTCTGCAGAGAGGATTTGTAGATATCAGTGACGGGAAAATATAGTAAAAACTGCGCCACCTTGCGGATTTTGTTTGCATCAAGTGGATACACTTCGATCCCATCCTTTTATATAATGTTCGCATCATCGATATTATGATTCCATTAAGTACATGATGTAAAAATGGCGCATAGGCTAATATACAAGTAAAATGAATTTACATTCAAGTAACTGATATAGATATTAATTTCCTTTATACTGAAGGTGTGAACTGACATTAGTTCTCATAAGTAAAATTTACTTTACATTATTGAGCTCGCATAAAATTTGATGCGCATCGTTTTCGTTTCACTTCCTTTGGTTACTCAGCGACGAAAGTCAATGCGGGTCGGGTCTGGCGATCCATTAAGCCAAAGAATAACGTTATGTGATAAGTATCCTAAAAATGGGTTTCATTTCAAATGAAACGCAGGCAGCTCCTTTAATAATGCAATATGACACTGTATTAAGCAGCTAGCATAATGCAATATGACACTGTATGTAAGCAGCTGGCATAATGATGCAATATGACACTGTATGTAAACAGCTGGCATAATGATGCAATATGGCACTGCATGTAAGCAGTTTTCTTAATAGTGCAAGATAACACTCCACGTAAGCAGTTCCATTAACAGAACACTATGACACTCTCTAAACAATTCTCTTAATGATGCAGAATGACACCGCCTGTAAGTAGCTTCCTTTATAATTCAGTATGATGCTCTATAAGCAGTTCCCTTAATAGCTTTACATGACTCTCTGTAAGTAATTCTCTTAATATGTAGCTTCTCGTGGGTCGTTGGTTCTTTCCGGGGTTTTTCCGGGTTCTTCCTCCACCATTTATACTGGCCGCCATGTATAGCCCATCTTGTGCTGAAAAATGGCGTTAAACCCTGTAACAATAACAACAACTACTCTTAATATGACACGCCCTGTCAGGAGCTCCCATATTAATGCTCTATGCTACTCGCTACAGGTCCCTTAATCCTGTATAACATTATCCGTAAGCAGCTCCCTTAATAAGGCACAATGACACTCCCTGCAGGTCCCTTAATGCGGTAAAACACCCTCTGTAAGCGGCTTCCTTAATGATGCAATATAACACTCTCCATCAGCAGTTCCCTTAATAATGCAGTATGTTGAGCTCTGTAAACAGCTCCGTTAATAATACAAGATGACACTCTCTGGAAACGGTTTCCCTGATAATGCAGTATGGCACTTTCTGTCAGCAGCTCCGTTAATAATGCAGTAAGACTTTGTGTAGCTGCTTCCTTATTAGTGCAATATGGCACTCTCTGTAAGCAGCTCCCTCAGTAAAGCCATACGACTCTGTAAACAGTTCCCTTAATAAGGCATATGACACTCTCTGTAAGCAGCTCCCTCAGTAAAGCCATACGACTCTGTAAACAGCTCCCTTAATAAGGCAATATGACACTCTTTGTAAGCAGCTCTCTCAGTAAAGCCATACGACTCTGTAAACAGTTCCCTTAATAAGGCAATATTACACTCTCTGTAAGCAGCTCCCTCAGTAAAGCTATACGAGTCTGTAAACAGTTCCCATAATAAGGCAATATGACACTCTCTGTAAACAGCTCCCTTAATAAAGCCATACGACTCTGTAAACAGCTCCCTTAATAAGGATTATAATATTACTGAATTCTTTTCACACAATTTTCATGTCAAATGTTCACTCGTGTAATCTTCTTCATGCCGGTAATAATAATAATAATAATAATAATAATAATAATAATAATAATAATAATAATAAAACTAAAAATAACAGCAACAACAAAATCTTGTTGGCAAAGACAAGCTGGTGCAAAATGTGAAAAAGTTTGTTAATATGTGTTTGCTAATTAGGCAGCCTAGTTTCTATGATGTAAATATCTATGACTTAAATCTTGTCAATCCAAATGACTTGTGACTAATTAAAACAAAACAATGGGGGAGATTGAAAATCGTATAATTATGTTGTATGGAACGAAAACTAGAAATACTTTTTCGTATTACTATGCTATGTGGAATTAATACAAGAAATACTTTCTTCCTGAAAATCGTATTTGCAGGTTGGATGCACATCGGGCAGCAAGTCGCCAGGCAGAGCGACAACTTCTTACCACTGATCTGGATAAATTTAATATTGAATGTGAGTAAAAGACAAAAATCTTTATGGAAAAGAATCATTACCAAGATGTATGTATGTATGTATGTATGTATGTATGTATGTATGTATGTATGTATGTATGTATGTATGTATGTATGCACGTACGTGTGTGTGTGTGAGTGCGTACGGGTGGGCGGGCGGGCGTGTGTGCGTGGATGGATGGATGGATGCTTTCTTCTATAGTAGAGTGGCCAGTCTGTACTACATGTAGTCCTTCAAGATGATGTTCTTATAGTCTCAGTACTGGTGGAAATATACACAGTACATGACGAAATCTTAATGTTGCGTAAATGACTTTTTGTGCATTACTTGAGGGTCCTCAGGACTGGATGTTCCTTGGGATTCGATAAAGAAAAGATTAAATAAGCATCAAATATAACGAGGAAAATTTGAAATCGCTTTTAAATGTGGCTGACTGCAGAAAAAAAGAAGACTTAAAAGAATAATTTCTGTAGGCCAGGTTCCTATTTGAATGGATACTGATGTCTACATTTGTTTAATATTTTTTCAGTTCATCTAGTATTTGATGATGCGTTTGAGACAAATAGGGGAGGCAAGCCTGTCTTGAACTCGTACGTCAAACAACTGATAGACTGCATTGAACTGGCAGCGGTGTAAGTATAATATTTGATAATATTTTATGAGACAAATTAGGGTCAAGCATTAATCTGGTACAGCCAATGTAAAGTTTAGCATAATCTTTAGCATAATCAGAGCGATAATATAAGACATCGAGAAAAGATGCTTTCTCGTTCGAATATATTCCTTGATCACATTAACGTTACAAAAGAGCTCCGATGCTTCTTGAATCCAGCAACATCAGAAAGATGATAAGTTTTCGTATTTGTATTCTATATATCATATAGACGAAAAACATAATTAAAAAAAAAAAAAACCCTCTCCATCCTTTCCAGTTGCCCCCTCTCCTTCTTGCTACTGTTCGTTACTCGGTTTTAATCATAAAATCTAAGTTAATCTTGTAAATTTATTGCAATGATTTGGACCAATTTTTATGTAAATTTGTTGCATTCGTGGACTTCGTTTATTTAGACCATATGCTACAACACGATATCGTTGATGCGTGTTGTTGGTCATGTTTTTTGCCCTCACTGCGTGTTTTTTACTCACGGTTATTATATTGCAACTTCTTACCACGCTGAAGTTCTTCATTTATCCATTGTTTGTTCTTTTCAATGACGATGAAATTTTCCAATTGTAAAACATTCAAGGCCACCGAGGGCGCACATGACACGTGCCTCAATATATAGAAATTGCACATCGTCTGGGAAATGCATTGTATGTGCATCTGTTCAGAGGAAATTGGGTGAACTGGCCTGTGAAAGTGTTATGAGTCATGTCTCGCAAGGAGCAGTCGAACGTAACTATCATGTCTGGGAGTCGACTGCTAGAATTGCTAAAGCCTTCAGCTGAGCAGCACATCATTCCTCTGCTAATGCTTTGACTGCCTCTGCTCACTTGGATTTATTGCGACGAAACGCATGCGGTTGACATGCTTTAAGCCGTATCATACCACGACATTGCGGAAGACACCTTTCAGGTGGCCATTGCTATTTACGGCAAAATCGAAAAAGTGAGGGGACTGGTAATTCATACTCCCCTCTCCACTTGCCTTTCAGTCTCAAACAGTCGTATAAGCCAAATCAATCTCAACTTCAAAGGAGAGATGATCGGAGATGAGATCATTTACTGCCAATCATAGATCCTGGATCCCAATCAAATGTCGGGAGGCAACAAGTAAAGGGGGCCACATGCTTCATGACTTTCACCGTTGGCTCGCCTATGGTTGGGCGCTAGACTACTGCATTTCAACCGTCGTTGTTTCGCTCACGGCGGATATGCAGTCAAAGTCTCCTTCTCGAAATTACACAGCAGTAGATCTGGTCATTAATCGACAAGCGGAGGTGGAGATTGTTTGGAAACCTTAATCTCCGGTGATTTTATTTCAGGCATTTCCTCGTGTTAAAGGCCAAAGCAAACCCAGGTCAATCATTGGCGTAAGTCATCTCAACCAATACATAGTTCTGCCGAAATTCAAGATGGAGACAGCACGATCTAGGTCAGAATGGACGAATTTGCCACAAGTCGCGATATGACCGATGCATACTGTTCGCGTTCGTATCCACCCGGCATCGCGGAAATTCATTTGCATCTTGAGGGATTATTTACCAGGTTCGAGCTCTTCCATTCGGTCTAAACATCAACCATTTGGCGTTTACAAAGATCCACCTGGCATCGCGGAAATTTATTCGTATCTTGAGGGATTATTTATCAGTTTCGAGCTCTTCCATTCGGTCTAGACATCATCCATTGAGCGTTTACAAAGATTATAAACTGTGTCGTCGCCTTGTTCCATTTCACTTTATCCACAGCGACGGCGGAGTATTTGGAAAACATCCTCCAGAAACATACTGAGTTTTAATCTTGTCATGGGTATTAACGATCTCCTATCTCTTTTTGAGCCATCTTTGCTTTCTATTGAACTGAGAAAAGCCCATCGTCCATTCTATCCCACTGATTGGCCTACCTGTGTATGGAATTTACCACCAGTCTCAATCTTCTACGACTCCCCCATGCTCGTGTGGGTGGGAGAGAGAGAGAGAGAGAGAGAGAGAGAGAGAGAGAGAGAGAGAGAGAGAGAGAGAGAGAGAGAGAGAGAGTTTGCAAACCGGGCGGCAGCGGATCTGATTCAGCGGGGTCATCTTGTCATACGCTTCTTACATATGACTTTGCTGGCTCGTTGGCGCCCCTATTCCAATCCACTAGATCAGAAGGTCAAAATCACGAAAGAGGCAGCATCATTTCCTCGTGTTTGGCGCAGCTAAGGTTTCCTCAGGACAAAAATTCCTCTGGAAATGTCGCAACCGGAAGTTACAGTATGTACGGATGCCAATACGCACGGTTGGAGAGTTCACCTGTTGCCATGCTTCGACCTTTTTAGCTCTTAGGTGGCGCTCACCAGTTAATATGTACTTTTGAGAGAGTGACGTATGTAAGGTGAAGTTGTTTGCATTTAAAACATGCACAGTGGAGAGAATGTTGGCATACCTCTATGCTACTTTGATGCAATATGGCTGACAGTTCTTTGGATATTGTACTTTTGGAAATTGTAAATGATCTTAGCACACTGCTAACTAAAATGACTGCTCCCTTGTGCTCCAAAAATCAGCCTGAATTTGTCTAAAGTACACTATCCTTTGCAGCTATTAAAATAGGGAAAATGAATTTTGCCAGACTAGACAATACCAGCTTCTGAAAGTGCGATGAATGAATTACCAAATATATAAAATGTAAAAAAAAGTTATCGGCTCTTTTTTTCACAATTTACCTCTGAAGTTCAGGAAGTGAAAATGTCCAAGTAGAGCTAGCAGTTTTTGTAAGGAGCACATCTGGAGTAAGGCCAAGCTGTATACTCTATAACCCATATTACACCCATCAATCATACACCAAAATAAAGGGAATTAAAGGTTCTTTGAACAATACCAAGGATATACAAGGTCTTTTTTAAATACCCAGTATAACCAGTGAGGAAACCCGGGGAAATTCTTTTTCTTTAAAATTCTAACCCTATGCAAAATAGGAAACTGTAGAGCGCCACCTTAGAGGGGCGAGAGGAAACGGTCATAATCATTCGAACAATTTGAAGATAGTGACCTACCGCCTCAGATTGCGCGGGGGGGGGGGGGGACAAATTACCTGACATGTGCGTTCTGTTTTGCGTTTGATGCTCCCTATTGAATATCAATGTACACATCAGACACATTTCCGGCAGATTTCATGACCTGACCGACTCTGTCAAAAAAGATCCAGATCGTTCATACCGACTGGTCACTATATCATTCGGTCTTCCATGGAATTTGTGCGCTTTAGTGGCATCCAATGATCTATCTTTAAGCGACAAGGTGGAATCACAAACTGCTCACCTTCGTCTCTCTAGCTCCGGACCCAGAAACGTTTGCCACAAACACACTTTCTATCAGTTAGAGGGGTTGTGGAGTTTTGTCTACCAACCCACGTTCTTGGTAATAGAAACGATAGAGAGGCTGAGTGGTCAGAAGTATTCTGGTAACCCCTCTCAGATGGGACAGTGCTGAGTCAACGATGTACTCGATTAGGCGACAGATCTACTCAAAATGATTCCGACAAAGCTATCGAAATTTATTTAATTCAATAGTTACTGGAGAGAAATTCAAAGATAATTAATCTGAATCGATGAAATATGACTTTTTCCCAATTCTTTGTTAGAAAAAGCGTACCATACGATGCACTAAAGTTTTTAAGAATTTGGTTTGTAGGAGCCTCATTATCATAGTGTGTAGTGTACATCATCTGTACGATTCAAAGTCTTAAATATATATAACAGAAAGAAAGTGAAATTAACAGAGTGAAAATTCTAAAGGCACTTAAATATTGTGAAATAGGTTCCAAAGAATCATAATTGCCCTATCACAAGTCGAAGAATATAGAATGTTTCGAATGAATTCCAATAGACTTGAATGCCCTGATATACTGCAATGATGAAATCCAGAATGTCTTCGAATGAGTTCACAATGTTCAAAGTAATCTGTTAATCCAAAAGTCTATGAATAATTTAGTAATTCCAATGAATGTTTTAAATAAACAAATCCTCTCGAATTATTTCTGATTTCAGCAAGAAAACTGTAAACTCTCATCACAAAATAAATTTCCATATACTGATCAAGAAACGGGAATGAAATGTCTGTTTATCAACTCAATAACCATAGACATTTTCACGTGACCGACGACGAAAAAGAATGTGAAGGAAACTCGTCGAAATGAATCTAGTCTAATTGTAAACACTATTGGCCTTGAACTCAAATGCTAGTAAACACATCTTAACAGCACAACCTACAATCATGGACAAAAGTTAACTATGACAAAATTCTGTTTACAACTTACAATTATGGACAAAAGTTAAGCACACAATATAGATATACATAACACATCAAATATATAATTCGTTGCATAATTTTAAGGCCACAAAGAGCAAGGGTCCAGACTATTCAGGGGCCAGATTAAGCAAGTTCCAATTTTGTAGGTTCTAACTGGGTTATAAACTCTTGCGATACTGGCAAATCATTGTGATAGTAGTAAGCTTGCATACTCCGTGTGCCTACTGTACGACGTTTACGATGCATTCTGGCATGTAGGAATTCGTTGTATATAATGAAGTGATAGCTCGACTTCATGTTCGCTTGTCGCTTCACATGATCGTGGGGCATTTGGGTGCTCGGGTGTTATATGTTTCAGAACATTTTATTCGCTGAAACGCTGACAGAACAAATAATGATTTTGTATAGAAATAATTTTAGAGACAGATAAAACAGGAAGGATGGTTATATAGGAGGCATGAAAATAATCAGACTGGGGCAGAGGAAAGGGACTAGAAGCAAAAGTGGGTACGTGAAGGGAAAAATAAGACTTTCTTTTTGACGACAGAAGAGGCACCCTTCTGTGTCTTTTGACTAAATGAATTATTGAATAAAAATTAAATAGTTTCACAAATTAGATCAGCAGAAATTCAAACAAAGAAATATTCAGTCTTAAAAGATGCTGTACGATGCATGAAAAAAAGAAATTTGAATTAAATGCCTATTTTTTGACACACTCTTTTATTTTTAAAATGAAAAAATGTTCACGAATTGTAGTGTCTAAAACTAGGTCTGTTGCCAAAGGTGATATCGACTGGAACCGGTGCCCTGTCAAGACGAGCACCCCACATGGCGGCAGGCTGACGTGGTGCATGCCGGGAGGTTCCAAAATGGTGGTCCATCTGAAGGACAGGTACAAGGTCAGGGGCAGGAAGAGGTGGTCACAGGTAATTAAAACAAATCACCAAATTTTAACCAGCACGAATTCTTGGGAATTGCGCAATAAAATTGACTAGGCTGCAGTGCAGTACATATGCCCGGGTGTCAATATTCCGCATACTTGCCGGAGAAAATTTGGTGGCGCTAATGGCCTATTGTCCATATACCCCCCCCCCCAAAAAAAACAATTAGTCTACCCCGCCATCACTGACAAAGAAATACTACCACCCCTCCCCCCTCAACAATAAAAAGGAAAAGTGACATACCAAGCCTATTCCATTCGACCTCGAACCCTTTCCGTCGCGAATCCGGCACCTAACGAGCATTGTTTTTTTATTTTTATAACGTATGATTACCATAATATGCATTGCTATAGACTATAACGGATTTAATTGGCCATGTTTTCGGACGTTTACCTCTGGTATTATCTGACATCAGCATGTTTCGTTTATGCATCTACTATTAAAACGTTAATATCTTTTATAATGTTGAAACAAATTAATAACATCTTAATTTTATGTTCACATGGAAATATTTTTATGGGAATTAGCCGATTTCCAAACACAGCTTGACACATATTGCTTTCTTTAAACGCAATTTGATAGTCATTTTCTTTGCCTTCGGATTAATATTATTAATTCCAGATTAAATTTGTTTTGGAAGCTGAAAGTGAAAGAATTGAGAAGAAAAACACTAATTTTTTTCTCAACATATATTATTTGGGAAAGAACATGGATCCCTCATCAACTGGAAATAAAAACTGTATTGGGGCAAATTGCTGAAAGCGGCAATTCTGCATGATTTTAAGTTATTTTACACTGGGATTTGGTCACATTTTTTCACCCGTAAAAATTCATGTAAAAGCAACACACTGTCAACGTTCCTAGATTATGTATCTGTAAAACTCATGTAAATATCAACACACGTTGAGCATGTTCCGAGACAATGTACCTATAAGAAATCCTGTAAATATCAATTCACTTTAAACATGTTCATAGGTGTTGTACCTGTATAAATCCCAGTAAATGTCAACACAGTGTAGTGTAAACAAGTTCATAGATAATATGCTGTACAGATCCATGGAAATATCAACACAATGTGAACATGTTCCTAGATAATGTACCTGTACTACATCCTTGGTTTGCTGATGTTTCAAGACAAAACGGCCGGGGAAGTTTTCGAACAGCAGGAAAAACAGAACCGGAGAGTGAAGCGATGGCCTCGTAGCTCGTTCCTGAACATACTTCCCCATGACATCATTAAGCAGGTAACTAAATCTCTACTTTTTCGCGAAATCTTTTTTAAAAAGCCTCTGGGGCGTGTTGCGAACATGCCATCATTTAAAGTTAGCTGTGGGTATCCTTTCCGCAGGAATGTACCGAGAGAGAGAGAGAGAGAGAGAGAGAGAGAGAGAGAGAGAGACAGAGAGAGACAGAGACACAGACAGACAGACAGACAGACAGACATTATATGTTATGTATATATTGTCTGATTTTGATCGGTAATCAAGTTAAGGGCCTACCTGACTAGTGGCATTTTATTTTGTAAACATAATACATAACTAATGTGTGTGTGTGTGTGTGTGTGTAAAGTGTATATATATATATATATATATATATATATATATATATATATATATATATATATATATATATATATATATATATATATATATATATATATATATATATATATATATATATATATATAGTTCTTTATTAATATCGCTTTTGAAGAATAGTCGTCTTCGTATCAATTAAATGGATATAAACTTCGAAAAACTTTTACCAAAGTGTGTGTGCCAGTAATAGTAGTAATTAGAGTTTTACTAATTGATGTAGTGCAACAACACATTTATTTTGGCTCTGGATGGTGATGTGGAGTTCTCTCCGGAATCCTTACATCTCCTCCTCGACCGTATGAAGCGTGACCGAAATGTGGGTGCCGTTGGTGGCAGAATTTATCCTGTAGGATCGGGTAAGTCACTTAACCGAGTTATAAATAAAGAGATTGAGAATTTGTGTAAGTTGATTAGTACGTACTAATTAGGTAAACTGGCAGGTAGGTAAATCAGTTCCGCAAAGCCAGGAAAAGTTACAATAGCATTCCTCATTTCCCAGTCAAATATTCTTTCATCCTGAAGTAGGTCCTCACTATTGGTGAAAACCATTATGTACGCCAGTATTCATACAAGTTTTCAAGGTTAAAAGTAACATGCGTCAGATTTTCACTGCAACCTTTTATGTGTGCGCCCTATACACACACACCACGGTAAGACGTTATTATTTTATTATTTGTGATGCCAAATAGTGAAACGCCTCCTCTGCTCGTTTCAATTAGTGAGTCTTTTGATCTCTTTCAAGGTCCTGTTATCTGGTACCAGCAGTACGAGTATGCCATATGCCACTGGTTACAGAAGACTGCTGAACACGTATTCGGTTGTGTTGTGTACTCGCCGGGATGTTTCTCCCTGTACCGTGCATCAGCCCTTATAGACGACAATGTACTGAGTACATATAACACAAAACCCACGGAGGCACGGCATTTCATGCAGTATGAACAAGGTGTGTGCTCGCGCACGTGTGTGTGTGTGTGTGTGTGAAGAGCGTAGCTATGGGAATTGCGGTGAGTGATATGTTGCTTTAAATCTTCAGCGTATAGGCGTGAACTAGTGTTTCGAAAAAAAGCTGAAAATCATTCCTGTTTAGGAAATAACTGGATCTAGTTTTTCACGTCATGTATGAAATGAATCCAAAATAACTGTGAAAGACTTATATTAAAGTCCAAAAGAATGAAAGGTTCCGTATAAACTTTAGAACTGGAAATGTACTGGTGCGCCAAGAATCGTGAAAGTTGTTCAGAACTCGTTTGAATAATTCACAATATTTTCAGAATAATATTATAGTCCAAAAAATAACCACTTTCTATTTTCAACGAGCAGTCCAAACAAATGTGTTTTTCCCCTGTCAAATAATATCTAAGTACAACATAAATTAATGTTACAACAGGAACACAAGAAATAAGAATGACTCCAAAGCAGGAACGAATCTAATTGCTCAGTCCTCTTCTTATATACGTCAGCTATTACGACTATATTTCACAACATGTCCGCATCTGACAGATCATACTACTCAATAAATATTTCGAAATACCTATTCATGTGACCTAGCCCAGCCAATGGGAAATTAATTCTTTTAGAACCGTCCAAAAACCACAGTGAATGAGAAATTAACCCAAAGTCGTCTGTAACACTTATTAAGATTATTATTAGTAATTATCAAGACATACGTAATTGTCGTATGTAATATTACGCTCTTAATATTCATGAAACAGACTCTAGTCACGTAGGCAAAATCTAACAAAAGATAACTCTCTTCAATTTACAGCCATGAATAAAAATTAAAAAAATAAAAACATGTACCAGGAGTTACAAACATATAGGCATACATAATAGCTTTACGAATTTCTAGGCCTATATATAGCTTTACGAAAATATTCAGTGGTTTCTTTTGTACAGTTTTCAATGATTTTTCTAATGGATGCTCATAACAAGCATTTCAGCACGCAAAGGATTCACGAGCGAAAATTTGATCACTTTTGCCTAATCATTATTTATATTTCCAAACCTGATATGAATGCAGAAGTTTCTCCAAGAATTAAGAATTTTGGTTCAGAGTTTGGTAAATTACAGGATACTTTCATATGAAATTGAATAGCTAGTACCCAATGAGTACAGTTTAGTTTTTCGATTGCTATTTATGTAATCGATCTGATACTTGTATTACACCACCAAAAACAAACTGCCTGTTTCACGAAATTTGCCGTCATTTTCCTTAATTCATTAAATGTGCGAGTTTGTTTTGTCTGCGCTTGCTTATGGGCAAACCTGTGCATTGCACGTACATATCATGCTCGATGCCTTTTTTTGTTGTTAATGAGAATTATAACTACATTCTGAAAGGTTGAAGTAAACACTAATGGGACAAGTTGCAAAGAAACTTTGTTAAAACGAGTTAGTAAAAATTCAAACGATATTGTCATACACGAATAAAAACAACACAACAGTTTTAAGTTATTCATTGTTTCCGACAACCTGTTGTTTTCAGGCTTAACTAAAACCCTATGTTAAAGCTCGTATCCTCATCAGCGAAAAGTCATCCAATATACAACCATATTTTAAAACTCGTATCCTCTCTGGCGAATAGGTGCTCAATCCGAAAGGCCGATCCTCTCTGGCGAATAGGTGCTCAATCCGAAACGCCGATCCTCTCTGGCGAATAGGTGCTCAATCCGAAAGGCCGATCCTCTCTGGCGAATAGGTGCTCAATCCGAAACGCCGATCCTCCTCGGCGAATAGCTGCTCAATCTAAAACTTGTTGAACTCGGCTCTTCCTCGGCGAATAGCTGTTCAATCTAGACCTTGTTGAAACTCGGCTCTTCCTCGGCGAATAGCTGCTCAATCTAGACCTTGTTGAACCTCGGCTCTTCCTCGGCGAATAGCTGCTCAATCTAGACCTTGTTGAACCTCGGCTCTTCCTCGGCGAATAGCTGCTCAATCTAGACCTTGTTGAACCTCGGCTCTTCCTCGGCGAACAGCTGCTCAATCTAGACCTTGTTGAACCTCGGCTCTTCCTCGGCGAACAGCTGCTCAATCTAGACCTTGTTGAACCTCGGCTCTTCCTCGGCGAATAGCTGCTCAATCTAAACCTTGTTGAAACTCGGCTCTTCCTCGGCGAATAGCTGCTCAATCTAAAACTTGTTGAAACTCGGATCTTACTGAGCGAATAGTTGTTCAATCTAAAACTGTTAAAACTTGTATCCTCTTTAGCGAAACGTTGTTCAATTACTAAATCGTCTAGACGTGAAAACTATTTATGAAAGGACATGATTCCAAACATGATAATGTCTTGGCTCAAAATTCTCCTCGTCAGAGTGTCCAAGTCGTGCCCCAGTCTTCAGTAACGTTTACTCTTTCCTGTGTTTGCCAGAAGTGAACAACACAGATGGATTTTACAAGGTTAAGGATGTTCGTACACGAACTTTGGGTAGGAATAAATTGACTTCATAGATGCCAGAGAAGTGAAAACAAACTTGTATAACATTGACAAGGATTGGCTTAAATAATATAGGGGTCGCTGTTAGATATTATAAGCTTCTGAGAGAGTGACATGCACAATGGAGAGAATATTGGCACACCTCTATGTTATTGTCATGAACTGTGGATGAATTTTCTTTGGATATTGTACTTGTGGAAACTGTACATGATCTAATCATACAACTAGCCAAATCGACTGCTCCCACGTGCTTGAAAACTCCGTTGAATTAGTCTAAAGTACACTATCTTTAGCAGCTTTGAAATAGGGAAAACCAATTTTGGCAGAGAAGACATTATCAGCCTCTGAAAGTGCACTGAATGAATTGCCAATGTGTAAACAAAAAGTCCTTTACAATTTACCTCTTAACTCCAGGAAGTGAAAATGACCAGGCGAAGCTAGCAATATTTTGATAAGTGCGCATCTGAAGTAAGGCCAAGCTGTATACTCTATAACCCATTTTACAAGAAACAATCATACGCCAAAATAAAGTGAATTAAAAGTTCTTTTAACAATGCTCAAGATATATAAGGCCCTTTTAAATAGCCAGTATAACCAGTGAGGAAGACGGGGGAAACTCTTTTTCTTTAAAAATATAACCCATACAAAATACAAAACTGAGGAGCGCCACCATAGTTGGACTAGGACTTTTCGCTTCTACTACTTTATTCTTCAATATATAATCGCAATGCCACATTTGTTTTTTTTTTTATCATTTCAGGTGAAGATCGGTGGCTTTGCACACTCTTACTACAGCAAGGTTACAGAATCGACTACTGCGCCAGCGCAGAGGCTTACACGTTTGCCCCTGAAACGTTTAACGAAATGCTTGGCCAACGTCGTCGTTGGGGTGTTTCGGCCATGTCAAATATAGTCGACCTAATTTCATCCTGGCGCCTCACAACGAGGATGAACAGCAATATCAGCATACTATTTGTATTCTACCTCTTCGTCACTCTAGTTGCTAGGTTGTTGGCCCCAGGAACTGTTATTTTGATGATTGCTGGAGCCTTAAGTAAGGTGTTTTCTATCGGTTTGAATTTATCCTTCATTCTTTCCTTAGCACCAGCGGTTTTGTTCATGATTATTTGTGTCAAGTGCAGCTCTAATGTTCAGATGAATGTTGCAATTGTCCTTACGGCTATCTTCACGGTTGTCATGGAAATTGTTACCTTGGGAACAATAATTGATATCTTAAATAACAATCCATTTGCAATGACTTCTGCTTTCATTGGAGTGGGTCTTATTTTATTGGTATCGGCTTTATTTCATCCCAGTGAATTTGGCAATTTGATCTACGGCCCACTGTATTTCTTCACTCTGCCCGCAACATTTCTCCTCCTAACTATCTATTGCCTGTGTAACGTACACAATATTTCTTGGGGGACGCGGGAAGTATCGAAACTAGAGAGCAGCAATGACGAAAATGATGATGTGCAAGATGGCGGTGATGACTCGGTGAATGACTCCACAGAGGATGTTGGCAAAGTCGTTATGGCAAGAGGAGAGCAAAGACAACAGTCCATTAGAAGAAGGAATTCAAAGATGGAAAGAAGTGGATTGGTTAGAATACAACCATTCTGGATGAGTCAGGAACCGGTTACTGCAGGACCAGTGGAGGACATCAGCCCAAAGGAAGAGATGTTTTGGAACTTTATGTTACACGAATACCTCCATCCAGTTGAGAGAAAAACAGAACAGCGAATCAGGGTCGAGAAAGATTTGGTCATCCTACGAAATAATATTATATTTGGATGCATCTTATTAAATCTCATGTATTCATTCGGTTTGTTACAACTCGAGGTTAACCGGTACCAGCTTGAAAGCTTTTATGTCTTGGGAAAATATGACCCGGTATCACTGTTTATGTTATGCTCGTTCGGGCTAATACTGCTGATACAGTTTATTGCCATGTTGATTCACAGAATTGGAACTTTGCTTCATCTCTTGTCATACGTTTGCATCTTCAACAGAAAGTTTCGTGGGGGTAAAAGTCTCGACTTCAAACAAGCCGTTCGGATGTGCAAAAAACTTCAAAGTGCAGAACCCTTGGCTGAGAAGGAGGATAGTTCTTATACTACTGATGACGATTCTCACATTTACGAGGAAATTCAACACGAGTTTACGCTTAATGATTCCACTAATAATATTCCAAAAGACAGTTCGAATTATATCAGAAATTGCCTCCAAAGTACCGAAAATATATACGAGGAACTTTCAAAAGCTACACCGTACGACAGATTATTCGAGAGAAACGTCAAATCAGGAGCATTTTTGTTAAAGTCAGCCAACAGTTGGACACACGGACCTGTTAATTCGCATGTTGGGTTTGATAATATGGGCTTTGAGTTCAGCTCACTAGCGGAGCATAATGGCGACATAATTTAGGACTAATTATTAGATTATGGAAAGGTTTCTGGTCAGAGGGATACCAAACATGAAATGTTTCTTCATGGCAAAATTTTTATGGCTTGCATATTCTGTAAGGTTGTAAAATGTTGGTGCTGCGAATTATTTCCAGAATTCTTATTTTTGAATACATCGAGTTTTGAGTTTAAGTTTTACATGTTTTTGAATTGTATTTTACCAACTAAGCAATTGCAAGGAGGAAACGTAATATATTTCAGAACTGAGCAACTGTATCGACGTAATAATATCTTCCACTCGGTTTTATCGTCATCAAAACATTTGCTGAGTACCCTACTTGAGCAAAGAATGAAGATTTTATTGATGGTTTGTCTCATAGCTGTTGAAAATCAAAGTACAGAAAGTGTGCAGTCGGAGTGTTGTTCGTTTTTTGTAACCCGATTCGAGTTATAGAAACCATTCCTTCGAATCTTTTGGCAAAACCTAGTAAATGGAGACCATTCTCATCCCCTCCCCCACTGAATGAGGCACACATCCTTTTGAGCACAGAATTATGAATTACATGCGCATATATTTTATGAGATATGATCTGACATCCTGATAACGCTGTTTAATAGCCCTTTTGTGTGTAGGTGTGTGACCTGTCGAGTCCGATAGATTATTGTTTTTAATATGCGGAGAAAATGCATTATTTTAGTTATTTTGGATTTTGTTTGGTTTTCTTATTTTAACAGGATGTTTTAGAGGGATTGTTGCCATGGTATCTAACACCAAAGGTACCGAGGAACTGTTAAGATATCAATAACTTTGATGTCTTGTCTTGTTTTAGTTTTGACCTGATGCATAGAGATGCATATATACCCGTAAGTCAATATAAACTGTTTCATAGGGACTATTGTCTAATACATATATATCTTATGCTGGAAGTTAACCAGAAATATTATTATATATTGTATGTATGCATTTTCTCGCTCTTTTATTAAGCTGGGAATATATCTGAGGATGTTGCTTTTCTGTGTACACCTTACAAGTGCTCAGTGCATTACTGTACGAAACAGTTAAAGATTCGAGATCGAGTCTCTTTAATTTTCCTCTTTTTTCACGTCGTTTTTATTGTTCGTTTTGAGAAATATTTACAGCAGGAAAGAACAAGGACGTTCTTTAGTTAATGGCATATGGTGCAAATAAAATTTGACGCTGGAATCTGTCCAGAAAGATAAATATTGATGACTTTACTTTTGTATTGAGTATATGCATTTTCTGGCCCTTTTGTTACGGTTGCAATTTATCTTATGAACTGAGTGTATGCGACTTTTATATGTTCATGTTATATGTACCAGGTAAATTCATTACTGTGAAAGACAATGATCTGAGTGATTTTCTTTTATTTTGCTCTTTATTTCCTTCCTTTTTCTTTTTCTTTTTGAGAAATGTAAAGAGAATAAAGAAGAATCGTGTTCATAAAGTTTTGGCTCTTGTCTCCCATAAAGAAAAATTATCCCTTGGTTGGGTTGCAAGTAGCAATTGAGCGTTCGCAACGATATTAGCTAACGTGAGATCAGTAAAGCATACCTTCTTTTCTTGCAGAAATGCCATTTTTGTTTCATCGTGTGGTACAAACTTTATGCTTCAACGAGTGGTGAAGGCACAAATTAAACTCTGTTTCTAACAGAGCTACAAGGTGAAATATATCATGTACTTGAGCAGGACACGAACATTTGTTTGTTTGCTTTGCTATAAAACCCACATGCTCTTCAAAGAAGCGTCAGAAGTTTCAGCTACCACTTCATTTCCCCCTTTTCAGGATTTCACTTTATGTTAGAAGCATTTTATAAAGCATTTCAACGATTTAAGAGACTGGATGTTGAGGAGGACCGAATAAGTACATACATACTACCTCGCTGCATATCCATCATTTTTCATTTTAGGTCTTGGGCAACAGTTTCTAATCGGTTTCATAGCACTCCTTTTCCATGTGTAGGAAGCAGAGGGGGCTAACTTTGTGAATATATGTACATTAAGTGTGCACGCTTGTTGAAGTGTTTATTTTGAGTCAATGAAAACAGGTCTTTTGCAAACTGTGAAGAAACTGTTTGACCTGTAGTCATGAAACTTACAGAATACATCTTTACTAGTTCTACACCCTAGACACAAAAATAAGTTACTCTAACCCAGAAGTTCAGGTTTCAATCTCTTTGGTAAAAATTGTTTTTAGTTTCTTTCTCAGGCCGTGTTCATACTGGAATCGTCAAGCTGGACGATTGCACATATCGATATTAGTACCACAAACTTACAGGAATTGGTCACTACGAGCTACATTGCACAATTTTCTGGCCTAGGTTACATTTTTCCATTACGATCAGAACCGAATAGATTAAGTTTTCACCATGTATACACATCTTGGAATACCTGGAATTACATACCGTGGTGACATGATGCCTATGGGTGAGTATTACACCCTTATGACGAAAGTAGATCATACTGACCCGTATTTCATGCTTCACTGACTTTTGGTTACATTTGTTTCTTATTATATATATATATATATATATATATATATATATATATATATATATATATATATATATATATATATATATAGTAGTATATATAGGTATATATATATATATATATATATATATCTGTGTGTGTGTGTGTGTGTGTGTGTGTGTGTGTGTCTGTGTGATTTGGATTTTTAACGTAGCTTTAACAATTTTTCGGTCATATCGCTATGATGTCTAGCACTGGGGCATCATGCCGCAGACATGTAACATGATGTCCCACCCAGTCACATTGTCCTGACACTAGGCCGACCAGTCCTAATACTAACCTCTTAATGCTGAGCGCCTAGCGAGGCAGCTGTTTGTGCCATTTTTAGAAGTCTTTGGTATGATTCGGCTGAGGTTCGAACCCGCGACCTCCCGCATCCAAGGCGGACGCTCTAACCACTAGGCCACGCGTCTGTATTATTACCATACCCTTACAGCTAAAACGTTTCACGGTGACCTCCTTTTCACATTTTACTGGCTTAGATTAATTTGTAGCTCTTGGTTCATTACCAGAAAGACTTTTCTTTCACGCTGTTTACATGATGAGCAGCGATAGAATAATAAATCTTAGTGTGGCGTTGCATCTTTTGATACTATAAGTTCATTACAAACTTAGAGAAATATGGTGCTAGATGCATGACTTTGTTGATACTTTCCTCTGTCGGCACCAAGAAATAACCAAGATGCTCACGTGACATTTTATCGTTTACTGGCTTTGTTTTACAATTTTATGTTGGCTTATGATCACACGAATTTGTAGCATGCTGTTTACACACTATCCTACCTAGAATGATGAATCCTAGAGAGTGGATACGTCTTTATAAATAATACAACACCATTACATAACGAGGTCTGTGTGACCTATCTTTGATTGACTTTGTTGACAGTTTGCGTTAAAAACCCGACCCTTTTACTGTTTGTATTAAAATCATGGAACTTGATAAATGATGCATCACACCCTTGACAACGAAACGATAGTCAATGTGACCTACATTTCATGCTTTATTAAAGTAGGTTAAGCACTGGTGTTTATTTGTTACCATATAGACTGTTCCATGCTATGAACATTCTACTCCGAGAAGAGATCTCTTTCTGACCAGAACAGTTGAAATTACGAAAAAATTATTTTACGGTAAATATTCCAAATTAATGACAATACATCATTTGTTGTGTTATGTTTCTCTCAGCATATTTAGTATTACGATCAATACTCGCTAATAGGTCAGGTCAAACTGCACACAGCTTAAATCCTGATCGCACAATGTGCTAGCAGGCAGGTCAGGGTTTACATGATTACTAGTAACAACTAGTCGCCGCATTATGCGACGGCTTACAAAGTACTTAGATTTCTTTATGGTAATTGCCAATAGGTAAATGCATTAATTAGACTTCAACTAGAAGTAGTTTATTTTTGCTTTTAAAAATAGTGGCTGTGTATCAAACCCCAGTATTCACTAGTGTTATTGGTTTATATATTTTATAACTTTTATAATTTAATTTTACAACTATTTATTTACGGGGTAAATTAAATAACGCATATGAATGTTTTAGACTAATTTCATTGAATATATTTACCTGTAACCAATTATCATCATGCAATCTAGTTGCTCCATCAGTTAATTACAATATATAGTTTCTGCTGTGCTTGCTGCATGTCGTATGGTCAAAATACATAGTATAATGACCAGGTATTGTATAGCCGAATAAGTAGATGTGTGGATTGTGTGCATTTCGCGTACGGTCACAGCTATAGTGGCTGAACTAGAAATTACTGATGCATTAGCGACTTCAACACGGTAAATTCTGGCTTCTTGCGATGGGCAATTTAGTAGATTTTAAAAGTAATGATTTCAAAGAAAAAAAAAAAAAAACAATCCCTGGTTTATGGCAGCTCTTGACAAAGACAAGAAAATAATGCCTGGCTTTCAGAAGCTCATGACAGTACATCTATTTTGATATTATAGAAACGTGTGTTCTTTCATGTTGCCGAAGCCACATTGGAGCCCTTTTTTAACATTGCACAGTTGTTTTTGTACAAGAAAAAAAAATTTACCGCATTACCACGAACTGTTGACACGTTTCATCGGAACTACTTTGTTTTAAAAATTTTATTTTGTGGCAGTTTAAAGACCTTTATTTCAAAATTTGAATCTCGTAAAGAACGGTAAGACTCAATGTTTTAGAAATTTGTATGGCACTAGCATGTAGATCTTTTATCATCTTAGTGAACTTCCACTTTTCTGGTCAAGGTCAAGACAATTAGGTCATAGTGGGGAGAGCAGATATTCTCAAATAGTATTTTAATTGAATACAAACTAAAGAGGAAAAAAAAGAAAAAAGGAAAAAATTGGGAATTTCAAGAACTGTCTTTGTAATAAGATATTAATCGGATGATTTGACTGAAATCCCTTCAGTTTTTCCTCATTACGTATTTGTTTAGATAAAACTTGATATTTCATCAGGTAATATTAAATTTTGTAAATTAAAGGAGCTTGTAGGGTCATGATATACACTTGTCTTTTCTCTCGACAAGACGTAAAACTGACATGTCATTCACTCGTCTGAGACGTTTTCTCAAATAACTGAAAGTTGTGTGTACTTAATTATGGGCTAAATGACTACTAATTTCCTGTAATACTGCTGAACTTCGATGTACCAGTTTTAAAAGATTTGTAATATTTGATCGAAAATAATGGCATTTTTTGCATTAAATGGACCAAATTTTTTTTTGTTTTTGTTTTTGTATACGATAAATTAAAAACAATAACATTTGCATATATGGAAATCATTTGTGGTAACGGTTATTGCACCATATCCGTACTTTTGAAATATGCATTTTTTTTCTTTTGGCTTATTTATTCCTCATTTTATAAATGTCAATCCAGGTTAATTGCAATGGTGTAAATAATTGGATTAAGAGCAGCTAATCAGTCTAAAATTCTTTGTCTAAATTCTTCTATTTTCTTTTTATTGTTCCACCAGTCAGTATATAATACTTCCAAATACAAACAAGATGTTCATTCATACACCACTCTTCATACAACCAATGCCAACCTCAGCCACTACTCCAAACACCGGACACAATCGCATCAAAATGTACATATGAATTTCATTCATTAAAACATTCCTCATTAAAACAAATGTCATCATCAGCCCCTATTCCAAAAAGTACTTGGCTAGCTAGAAACTTAAGGTATCACGCTATAAAATACTTAGCTACCTATCCGTTTATACAATTTATCACGCCAAAAACAATATTTGGCTAGGTGCCCGCTTATAAAAGTTGTATCGAAAACATTACTTGGCTAGCTGTCAGCTTATGAAAGTTATCACACCTAAATCAATATTTGGCTGTGTCCGCTTTTACAAGTAATCACACCGAAAACAACAATTGGGTAGTTACCACGTTTCTTTTTAAGTTGAGACGCCATACAAATACTTGTCTAGCAATCTGGTTACCTGCTCAAGTTTCACGCCCCAAAAATACATAATAGCTACCCACTTGCCAACTTAACAGTTGCCCCGGGTGACAGTTTTCTAAGGCGATCACCTTTACAGATATCTGCCATCTCACTACTGTCAGAGTGGCTTGGAGAAAACTTGCCAGTGTCTTCCCGTGCTTCGTTGGTTTTTCCCGGTGTTTTCGCGGGTTCTTCCTCCACCATTTTGGCTTGCCGCCATGTATAATATATAATGTGCGGAAAATCGCCCACAAACTTACTTAAGCTATCACCTAAAAGGCTACGCACTTACCTGCTTAAGTTGTCATGTGAAAACGAAGACTACTTTACCTCTGTACTCAGAACTTTCGAGTACCAAACTCGAGTCCAAGTAACCTAAAGCGTCGACTCAGTTCCCTTCTTATTTGTACATCTTCATATTTTCCAAGATTCACGAAGTCCACAAGCTAGTAAATCAAGTGCACACTACCGTCATTCATGCAGTATGTCATTGAATTTCAAGCTTCATTACTACCTAAATCAGGTAAGATGTGAAGTTCATAGCATAGCATTTCATTATAGTAGCATGTCGTGAAAGACACGCTTTTCTTGTAGCGTGCAAGTAGTATGTGAACTGGGTGTTTTGGGTGACTTGATGAATTAATGTTATTTAAATTTGTATTAGTTTTCTATAGCTCTCAGCATTGCCGCTACATTGTTCGCTTCTAGCAGATTTTTAAAAATAAAAAAAAATCATTTTTGTTTAAACTTTTACTATAAACATGGCATCGAAACTTTTGTTTTTATAATATGATGAGAAACTTTTTATAATAATATGAAGAAAATATTGCACACTTATTATATCATTTAAATGGACGAAAAACACTGATATGTGAGCTGGGCTTTGTACAGAAGAAACGAACACAACACCCTCGGGTCGTAGGGTTTATTTAGCGCCAATGATATAAGACAAAAGAAAAACGGGGGAAAAAAAGACCTAAACGAAACAGCACAAATTCTTAATATACGATACTAAAATAGAACAGAACAAATACTATACACAACCCGCACGCCGGTATTTTAATATATATCAGCACGATAATATAAAAACGACAACTTACCATACACGAAGACCCTAAACATCCAGATACTACAATTCTCTCGAACTGCTTTCGTCATAATAGGCGTAGACACAATGAAAAACTTGTCGTTAGTCCAGAGACGATACGACGAGCGCCTAGGGCATTTATTAAGTACAATTCTCTCGAACTGCATTCGTCATAATAGGCGTAGACGCAATGAAAAACGTGTCGTCAGTCCAGAGACGATACGACGAGCGTATAGGGCATTTATTAAGTGCATGGCGCCCGACGTTATCTTCCCCTTCATGCGCCTCGTGAACTGATCGATCACTCACTCACTCACTCATGACAAACACGCACCTGGGTCACAGATATAGTTTGAGGGACCTTGGTATGAAACTTAAAACAAACAAATTGAATGTTTTGTTTCTTTGTCATGAATACAAATATCCAATTGATTGTTATCAAGTAATAGATGGAGTGCTTAAATGCAATAAATGTTTAAACACTATTTTTAAAGTTAGCGAATGATACGGAATAAACTGGTATCAAGTCAAATGTGGTAGGATCGTAAACATTTCTTGAAGTTTCATTTTTCTAATTCACACCAAAACACACCCTGAACAGTCAGCTAATCGAGCATTGGGCTACTACCCCTATTACGCTGTGTTAGAGACTTCGATAGTGGCATGAAATTCTACAACAGTATACAAAAATAGTCAAATTTAAAAGAATGCAGTGGATTCCACGCCGTTTAAATGCGTTCAATAAATGGACAACGATTCCTACGAACCTGTGTAATATCTGCTAAAATATCTGTACAGAAAAAGACTAAAAGAAAATAATCAACAAACACAAAATTATCTTTCTATGTGTGACCCGGTAGCTTATATAT
>JAECUM010023311.1:0-40082 GCA_016617855.1 Megalonaias nervosa
CACTGCAGACATCGTAGCGATATGACTGAAAAATTGTTAAAGCTACGTTAAAAATCCAAATCACACACACACACACAAAATTTTAATAGGGATAGGATTGGCCAAATCACCCAAGAGTGATATAGAACCCTTTGACGTGAATGGTTCATAATTCTCCATAATAAAATCAGACTGGGGTTTATTAGACCCAACAAATGTATTGCATTCAATACATGACTGTGACCTTGACCTCTTAGAAATAAGAGCATTTGGGATAGGTCTATCTCGATTCTGATGCCTATATTTCAATTTAAAGCAATCAGAAATGACGTGTCCTTTTCTCTTGCAATAGGTACACGTAGGAAGAGACAAGGATTTGGAATCAAACTTATCAGAAGCTTTGATTTTTAAAAGTTGTGCCAGACTGAGTTTTGGAAGGAGTCGTATTGGGCTGAAATACCTTTTTACCAGTAGACAGCTGAGTGAAAGACTTGCCTACAACAGAAACTTTATGAGTTAAGAAATACTTATCAGCAGCACGAGCAGCATTTTCCAAGGTTTCAGTCTGATGCTCTTCAAGATAAGTCTTAATGTCGCTATGGACACAATTCTTGAACTCTGCAAGTAATACAAGTTGTTTGAGACTTTCATAATGATGTTCAACTTTCTCAGCTAAGCACCATCTATCAAATAACTGCTCTTTTTCTCTTGCAAATTCAATATGAGTTTGTCCAGCATCTTTTTTATAATTCCTACATTTTTGCTGATAAGCCTCAAGGACTGACTCATAACCCTTTAAAATGCATTCCTTAACTACATCATAGTCAGCACTTTGGTGAACTGACATTGAATGGTAAATATCACTAGCTTTACCAATTAGTACACATTGTAGTAATTGAGTCCAAGCCCTTGGCCATTTCAAATTTTCAGCGATTTTTTCAAAACGAGGAAAATATTTGTCTGCTTCTTTTTCTCTAAAAGGGGGTATTAACCTGATATTTCTTGTAATATCAAAACTTGAATTTGTATGTGAAGTGGGATCATGCTTTTCACTTGCCAGCTCTGTTTCTTTTAGCTTAATTTGAAATTCCCTTTCATCCTTCTCTCTCTGCAATTGCATCTGTCTCTTTCTCTCCTCTTTCTCAAATTGTAACTGCATTTGTTTATTTCTCTCCCCTTTTTCATAAAGCATTTGTTTATCTTTCTCTCTTTCCTGTCTCTTTCTCTCCTTCTCTTCTAATTGTAACTTCATTTGTTTATCTTTCTCTCTTTCCTGTCTCTCTCTATCCTCTTTCTCAAATTGTAACTGCAGTTGTTTCTCTTCTTTCTGTAAATGCATTTGTTCTTTCTGTAATTGCATTTGTTCTTTTTCTTTTTCCAATTGCAGCTGCATTTGTTTCTCCTCTTTATCTTTCTGAAGTTCCAACTTCCTTAACTCTAATTCCATCTTGTATTTCATTTTTAATTCCTTTACTTTTATATCAGAGTCTGAAGCAGACTTACTGATCGAACCCAAAACACTTTTATCAAAAACATTCTTGTCTACCAAATCCTGGATCAAAATGTTTTTAATTTCTTTCTTCGTTAAGGAAGATTTTGCCTCAGAAAGATTATATTTTCTGGCAAATTCAAGCAACTCATCTTTTTTCAAACTATCCAACTGTTCCTGAGTAGGACTATAAAGAAAAGTCTCCACTTTTGATGACATTATGAAAATGCCTGTTGTTTCCACTAAAAATTTCAAATAAAATATGAAATAGTACTTGGGATTTAAAATATTCTGAAAACTAGGGGAATTTAAATTTCAAAAAACAATTTTCAGAAATATTATAGCCGAAATTCATATATCCCAAGGACGGGACCCCAATTTTCCTTTGTTATGTGTAGGCTCGTACAAAAGTAACAAAAGAAAACAGCGAAGTCAACAAGCTTTGTAAATTTAACAAAATAATTTATTTCTCTAGAAAACAAGGTAAAAATATGAAATAGGACTTACGGTTTGTGAATCTAGTCCAAAAATTAATCCTAGAATTCAAAAATTTAAGTCCTATCACTAAAAGTTCTAACTGAATCCAAGTTCGAATCTCGATGAAGTTCCAATATGGAAGGCAATGACATCCTCTATGACCAGTTTGTGTTGATGTGTCAACAGTTCCTTGTTGAGTCACCAAGAATATAATTCTGGCTTTTGAATTCCGAATAATTTAGTGAATGTCTTTATCCAAGAATTTCATTGAAGAAGAGTATTTTCCAGGGTGAATAAATTATTTTAAATAAAAAAAAATCAACTCAAATGGCAACAACAAGATAAATACCTTGAGCCCGAAGGTATATAATTACAACTGATCAAATCCAATAGAAAATATCTGTTTTAACCCACGAGTTTAGATCACATGATGGCTCACGTGGTCACTTAACTTGAACAGTTCAGTAAGAAAAAGGCCAATTTGCACGTAGGCTAGAATAGCCCTATCTAAGAATCAGATTCCCACACTAGAAATAAATTTAAAAATAAAACTGTTTACAACAGACTAACACGTAGGCTGAACATGATCTTGGTAATGACCAATCATTTTCAGTCAGTGTTTACAAATTTGGAACCAAGGTCAAGAACTAGGTTAGCTAAAAATATAACTGAGCAATAGACTGCGTGTTTATCAGGTCAAATCAGAAAACTGAATTTTCTGAAGAAAAAAAATGAAATCCAGTGAATAAAGTTATTATAATAACATGTAATGAAAATAAAAATAAAATAAAAGAGAATTTAAAACTAACACACAAGCAATTAAATTACATATACGTAACAGTATTCCACTGTGAGTGTTGAATGTTCATATAATGACACCCTTGACTGTTCATATATATATGTCCAGCCGTCATTCCACTCAGATTTTGTGTTTAGGTCTCTGTAGAGAGGCATTTGTGTTCAATGATCATGTTTAAAGGTCTACTAGTGTGCTCACACAACTTTCGTTTATATGATAAATTTAATCTTCTAGATGTGATTTTTAAAGGTATTATGTCAAATACCTCGCCATTAATGAAAATAATTACCTCAAAATATCTATTTTTTATTGCTCAAGGAAAAACGCTCCATGCCTATTTCACGCTCGGCAATTTCCGTAAGATAAAGCAGAAGTGACATGCTGTAGGGAACTGCATTTCTACTTTCGGTGTTAGTTGCATTCAGTAGATGGTACCATGCGTTATCCAACCAGTGACATGCGAGATAGTCTGCAGTGACCATTTGAAAGATGATGATTTCAATACCGTCTGTAAAATTAAATAGTCACTTGGTATTACGACCATCAGATGACTCCTGCCAAATGCAGTACCAAGCATGTTTTCTTGCCATATAACACCAGATCAACAAAAACCAAAGGTTACAGCAGGGCTGACAACATGTAGACGGAGAGAAGCTTGTACAGAAGCGAGAGCTAGCGAGGGTAAAATATTTATACACCTTTATCTTGCTATATTATTGGTTGTCAGCCCCTACCCTATGCCACAAATATACCTAGCAAAAGAACGATCAGTTTGAGAGGGCAATTTTAGGGGGAGGGTGTTTGCAAACCATAATAGCCCCCCCACCCCCCCAAATGAATCCTGCTTTACCATGTAGAGCATGTGTGTGTGTGTGTGTGTGTGTGACCCTTGGATTTTAGTTTTGCCCACTCTCCCATTATTATTTCCCCCCCCCCAAAAAAAATTCATTTGCATGCCCATTCTTATTTCATGCCTGTTCAACAATTATAATAATGACAAAACAAGTTTTCTACTAAAGCCAAAGTGTTTTGAATACTTGATGTATTGATTGTGTTTAATTGTAAAGGCTAATTACCCCTTTGTGTTGAGGCACTGGGAATAAATTACATTGTTTGCCAGAATATACACAACTGTGTCAGTGGATGACGGTCTAGGTCAGTCAGTCAAACCCACAACCCATTGCTTGTGAGCGCGAATACTAATGTCTGTTCAATGTGGAGAGTATAGTATTATTATTCACAATATGTACAGAACCATAATTAAAAGGAATTTTTAAAAATACTTTAATGCTGTCGGTGTAAAGATTTTACCTTCTGATGCTGCTCTAATTATATATATATAGATATATATATATATCTTTTTTTCAGGTATTGAATGAGAATTTTGAGAACCAGCACCCAGAAGATAATGCACTAGAGAGACCCGAAGACAGCAGATGGAGTGGCATATCCTGTGGTGCATTTGGATGTCACAGTGAACTTTCCATTCATTCCCTGTTTACATGGTTTGTATAGCTTCATAGTTGATATGGATTCCTATGGCCTCACAAATTGTATCAGCGTTTGAGTCAATAATTAAGTTATGTAATTCTTTTATTGCAGAAAATTACAATGTATTGGTAATATGTCAAATTTTATGATCAACCATTAGTTGTAAAAGTAAGCAAAAAGATTTGGTGCATTTGTCAGCTATTGTTCAGACATGCAAAAGACTTCATATGTGACTTCCATATCTACTACAAAGGCATGAAACACATTTTTCATACTCTTATTACAGGGACTAGATACACCATCATGGAGTATTGCTGTTCAATGTCAGACTGATAGGATACTTAAGAAAAAACAAACAAGCACACGAAACATATAACATTGTATTAACTAAGCTGAGTGTGATTATATAAGCATTTGACTCGGTAGACCAAGCACTTGTGAACTTGTTATTATTTAGCAATGATACACTTTAATTGATACACATATTCATGAGAAATCCTCATCTGTGTGAAAACCACGATCAGAATACACGTCTAAATTTCACTTACTACACGGGTTGTGAAGTAAATGTCCACCAAGTAAAGAGAAGGAGCAAAGGCATTGCAAACTTTCATGTACTTGTCAGCATTCATACATGACACTCATGCAAGAAAATGAGCTTACTTTTTTCAATGTTACTTATGCATAAGTCCATTTTTAAAATGTTGGTAAACACATTTGAGCTATGTACAGATGATGTCACATTTCAAGAAATAGAAGTATTGTTAATTTTGCTCAATACATTTTTTTTCTCTTCAGAACAATGAAGTGAAGAGTAGTTATGACATAGAGAAGGAGGGACTTTCTAGAGCCATGTGACATGTAGCCAAGGGTATGTAGATATTGCAGTTTTTACTACACTGAATGATACTATTTGATAAAACTTGTATACAGGCACATATAGTAATATAACAGTTATATGTTTAAAGTTATATTAAAGTTGGACAGTGAACATATCACTAGGAATACAGTCAGCCCCCTCCTCCCCGGCCCTGTACATACACACACAGAAGGGAGAAACTAACTAAAGCAAAGCAACTTGAACTTGAAAGATTTTAATCAAAACAAAGCTAACAAAGGGTCTTTTTTGTAGCACATTTTCAAAATCAGATCGCAACAAAAATTTATTATTATTATTATTTTTCATTCATTCATTAAACTATGATTTATATGTATATTAAATTGAATACTAATTAAGTCTCGTTTCCAATTCCATTAATTCTCTTTGGTAAATTGTCAGTATGAATATAGGCAGTGGATGACATTTTTCAGTTTCTTGAATTACTGGGGTAACAATTTTTTTTTTTTTTTTTAGACTATATTGAAGAATTGATGGCAGTGCTGGAGGAAGTGGTCAGGAAGCCATAGTCAGTTGATAGACAGTTATTGCCACCTCTATGCAGTCATGTATCTATTATGACTGAAAATAGAATATACAGCAAATTTTAAAACTTTAATAAAGTTATGTTAATTCATGTATCCTGGTTTTCTGTTATTTATTTCATGTTTTCAGGGTCAATGCCTTTAGCATAAAATTAGATTTTACTGCAACCAGTTTTAGGAAGCTAAATGAATCAAATGTGAACATGAACAGACAGCAGTATGTTAAAGTATGATATATATGTATATGTGATGCATGGTTAGACTTTTGTTCTTCCTTTTGTACCACAATAACATAGCAATAATCAGCAATGTATTATTATTCTCAAGATTTGTTTCCTCATAAATCAGTATACTTCCTTTGCCACTAGTATTATACACCTGGACCCACAGAGAAAATATATGCTTGCTGAACATCTGGATATACTATCAATGGAGGGTAGTAAACAATCACACCCAAAGTACATTCAGGGTCTGCATTTCATCACGGTGTAAAAGAACAAACTTGTCATAAAGATAATAAAGTATTTATATCTACACCTCTCACAGTCTGAGTCTTAAGTGTTTAACTTTTAACACCACTAGTTACTGATGAACCACGCCCACATCACAATCTGCTCTGAAGACATCCAAGTTTCGCCCAAATTTGTGCCCTTCTTTTTTCGTTATGAAATTGAAATAACGTTTACAAAAGAATAATAATACTAATTGCCATAATGATATTAATAATTACCAGAATGAATAGCCCAAGCGCTACTCAGCCTCATTATACCCTATGTCCTCTTTAGGGTCCTCGTCCTCGTTCTCGTCTCGTTCGGGCTTAAATTGGTACTGTCTAACCTCAGCGAGTAGAATATTCTTAAGATTCATTATGTTCGCCATCTTCTAGGAGTTCACCTTCCTCACATGACGAAAATGAGCATGACAAATTTGCCGTAAATTCGCTTGAATCATCACTAAATTCAGCTATCATCACCACATACGCTAAACTTGAGGGACATCCCGTCAGTACGTCACTTCCGGAAATCCTATTATCACCTGAAGGATACAAATATTTCCGGAGCATTTTCTGTAAAACATCGATAAATGCACACATTATCTTCATTTTCTTCTCTGTGAGTTAAAACATGCATTTTTAATGTACATTTCTGAGTTATTTAGCGAAAAATGAACATTCTGATATATAGTGTGTATTACATTCTAGTAGACCTATATGCATACAGCTATGAAAATGCATAATCTTCACCGCTCCGGTGGCCTAGTGGTTAGAGCGTCCGCCTCGGATGCGGGAGGTCGTGGGTTCGATCCCCGGTCGAGTCATACCAAAGACTTACAAAAATGGTACTAACAGCTGCCTCGCTTGGCGCTCAGCATTAAGAGGTTAGTGTTAGGGACTGGTCGGCCTGGTGTCAGGATAATGTGACTGGGTGGGACATCATGCTACATGTCTGCGGCATGATGCCCCAGTGCTAGACATCACTATAAACTGCCACACTGCAGACATCGTAGTGATATGACTGAAAAATTGTTAAAGCTACGTTAAAAATCATAATCACATCACATCACATCACATAATCTTCAAAGTGGGTTAGCTCCCATGGTTTTGATAACACCATTGTCACAATTGTATGAAATGCGACCTGTAGAAAACTATGCTTTAATAACAGCAACACACTCAATTTAGATTGCATTTGCTGCAATCATTTCTCTTCAGTGGCTTTAAAACAGAATGTGAAGATTTTTCTTATATGTACAAGAAAAAAAAAGGAATTTTCTACTTGCAGCATTGTAACCCAAGGTTTATGATGTTACAAGGTAGCATGTGGTAGATGACATCACAATGAAGAGCCTTTGAGCCTCCAAACTCAGTCTGGTTCTTTTTGCATGTTTTTGTTTGAATTTCAAACTCTGATAATACATACAAGGTAGGATCCAGTCTGAGTGCTTGTGCATTAATATATTAAAGTCAATGTGCTAATTTTAATTGACCCTGTGATGAAAACAAAATTAAACTTTACTTTGCAAGCACATTATCATACAAATAACCTGGTAAGAGCTCATTAATGTTTCTTAAATTATTTCATTATTCAACTTAGTAGGATCTCTCGCCTCTTTCAGATAGCTATACAGGTTCGTATCCAGGAATGCCTTCATCAGCATCAGCAGGGTTTTATCCAGGGCAACAATCACCACCGCTACCACCACCACCCTCACCAGGTTCATATCCAGGACAACAGTTACCACCATCACCAGTGATGTATCCTGGGCAACATTCACCACTACCAGCAGGGTTTCGTCCAGGTAGAGAGGCAAAGATTTTTACGATTTTAAAACAATCATGCATTGGTTTTGAATTATTCTACTATCTTATTGTGTTTGTTATTTCACCAAGTGCAAATCTATAATAATAATAATAATAATAATAATAATAATAATTTCTTTACTTTAAGAGGGTGACACAATTAGTTGCATGGAACTAATCCTCCTTATATATTTATATATAGTATAGTTGAACACACAATGAAGAAAGGCACATACAACTCTTAATCCTTTCCATATACACCCACCCCACTCCACCAAAAAACAACATAAATACACAACTGCATACTTGACAAAAATGCATAAAGCTAAATTTATGTTTGGATATAATAAGCAGAAAATTACATAAGAACATGCTCCAACTTGGTACATTGTGTAATTATAGTGGAACAGTAATGAGAAGGTTTGAGAATTTATGCATTAAGTTTTAATGTATTTGTCAAATCAAATAGGTTCCACTTTTTATCCATTTAATTAGATTATAATTAAATTTATTTACATTGCACTTTCTCTAATTTCCTTTGGAATTCTGTTTTAAATATGTGGCCCTGAATATTAAACTCTTTTAAAGAGTCCTTTAGGGGTTTTGGTTTAGAAAGATGCATTGCTGAAATTGATTTTAAGTAGGCATGTTTTCTAGTATGAAATAGTTCCTTGATATATAATGGGGCCATGTTATTTGAAACTTTGTGAATAAGTTTAGCCTCTCTAGAAGATACCGTTAACATTTTAATATCATTCATGCATTTGGGATGTTTTCAGCATTATCTAGGATGAGTCTGCAAGCTGATTTTCCCAAGCAGAATAATTTGAAATTATTCTTGCCAGAAGTATTTCTTCAAATACAGGACAACTTTTGGTTAGATAACAAATATAGCTTTATCTTGCTTAATAGCTACAGACATGAATTTACTTTATTATGTATGACTTGTTAACATCATTTCCTCCATCATTGATGATGATTATATTAAACACATGACCAGTTCCCATACCAGGTAATGTTTTCACTATGACCCCAGGTTTATGACCACTTTCACTGACATGTTAAATCACAAACAAGCAGTGTTTGTTTTATGGAAATTTTTTGATGTTTTGAGTGGCTAGATTTTCTTTTATGATTGGAATCCCTGTGTTATGTATATCTGTATTGTGTGCTTAAGTTTTGTCCATGTTTGAGGGTTGTGGATAGGATTTTTGCATACCTGAGTTTTGTCATGATTGTGATTGAGGTTGGTGGATTGAGTTTTTGCATACCTTACATTTATCACTATTATAAGTGGTAAACAAGATATTTACAAGAATTTGAGTTTAAGGGTTAGTAGAATTTTGCATGGAAACTATTAGTTTTCCAGAACATTCTATTGCAACATAGGTCAAGTCAGATATGTATAAATAGAGGGTTGGTAAACAATTGTTTATTCCTATTTTAAGATCAGTCTGTGGAATCATTTACAGTTGTGTTCAGATATAATTTGAGAGGAATTATATAAATTGTTCACTGGAATTACAATGTGTTAATTTGACATTTTTTACTAAAATTGCTACTTTGGGATTATTTAGAACTTATTCAAATACATTCTGGATTGTATCATTGTGGTACATCAGGACATTCAAGACTGCTGGAATTCATTTGGAACATTTTGTACTTTTGAATTTGTGAAAGGATATTTAGGATTATTTGGGATTTACTTCATAATACTGTGTCTCTTAAATTTCTACTTTGAAACTGATAGAAATAAATTATCTGCTGATTTTACTAACTTGTTCATTTCACTTCTTTCTATTACATTGTTTAAGACCTAGTGTTATAACTCCTGTTATTGGAAGAGCCAAGAGTGTACTGCTGTTATTAGAATAATGGTTCTGATTATTCACAACATTTTAGGAACCAGAGTTTATCTCACTGGAAGTAACTGTATGATCACTTTTGATAGAATGCATTTGGAGTGAAGGGGAATTTTCATTTGCTGTGATTGAGTTAATAGCTTTCAGCATTGTTTCATTTTTGTCAAATTTGCCAATATTCCTTTAGATTTTCTGAGTTGGTACTATCAGTGAATTAGATCATCAACAGTTACGAGCTTTTTATTGGTTTTCATTATCTTGGTGTTATTTATTCAGCACTTTTCAGATTTGTCTTTCACCACACATACAATTTCAAGTTTCTAATGCCTTCCATAATTGACAAGAGAATTTCTTAATCTGAACATGATAGTGGAAGTCCCTGCCAGAAATACAGACAAATGCACTACACAGAAAATTACTAACCAGGTCCCAGATTGCAACTGCTACTAATGGTACATGTCATGGAACTGGTGTTATACTGCAGTAAGGAGGCTGTCACAACTTTCATTTGGTACCTGGAGGTGGAGCTAAAACTAAGGAGGTTGGGTTTGACCTGGCAGTGTTTGTAGTTTGTAGTGACAAGTGCAAAAATGGTAAAAATGGGACCATTCATCCATTCTGACAGAGAAGGATTCACACAAATCTGAGGACCACAGGGCAAATAAAACAGGTTATGCAAGAAAAACACTAAAGTCTATCCAGATCTGCCCCAAATTTACTAAAATCCACCCAAATCAACACTAAACCCAGATATACCCTTAATAGTAGCATGATATACAAAGAATATGTTCTTTAAGTATTGTAAATCACACAAAATATCAGAAAAAGATTTTCTAGGTATAACATAGCTTATAGCTCAGTTGGTTTTGTTATATCTTTTTAAAATGCTCATGTGGAATACAGATTTGTACCAGATCTCGCTCAAGTTATTTTCTCATTTTTCAATATTAACAATATCTTCTCTTCTTCACTGTTGTATGATACCCAAATAACAATTACCTTGTTTATTGTGCCTATAACAGGTATTTAAGGTATATTTTTGTGAAACTGTATGTGCAAAATATACCCAAATGTGTTACACAGTATATGTTCTGTGAGTACCATGTATTTGATGAAAATATCAGAAAAGTTAGTTTTCAAAATAAAAATGTAGTTCCGAGTTTTACCTAGATTAACCAAATACACAAAATTGCTCAGTCATGTTAGCCAGCATGTATGGACGTTGTTTCTGGCTGGTACCATGTGAAGGCGCAACTAGAGCTTGTTTTTATGTTTAATGCATTAAACACCAACATTTTTGCCAGTCTTTCCGTTTATTTATTGTAGAAGCCAAAATAATAAAAATCAAAAGACTATTTTTGGTCTCTTTTCCATAACTATTGTTTTCAATGATAGAGATGATTAAATTTCATTTTGAATTACCACATTTATTACCTGATGGATGGTTGCATCCCCAAATGCTAAATGGATGTTCCCCTCTTAAAGGATACTTAAAGCTGGTATATGTAGATCAACATAAAATAACATATTGTAGGTTATATTGTCGAACAAATGAAGATAATATATAAAAGAAACTAACCAAACATAGATAGATCCCCTGAAGATCCAGTCGTAATACATATACAAATTAAAAAAAGGATTTATCTACTGAAAATAAACAATAAATACAAGCAATTTCAAACTGTAAAGATGTTCAACAAGTATGATTCTTTTTTTTAGTCCTAGTCATAAGATGTATTGTTTTATTGGTCTTGCTATTGTTTTTCATGCAGTTTAATGATTAAACGAGGAAATTAAGATAAATAAGTAGGAAAATGTACAACATATCTAATCAGCAGAAAATATAAATGAAACAAGAGTCTCTCAAAGGGATTGATGCTCTACTGGATTAAAAGAATTTCCAGGAATTCAAGATAAGACCAGTTCTTCCTTTTGTTATATTTAATTTAATTGTTTGTTAGTTTTAAAAAAACAATTGTATTCCATTACATGCTATTGTAATCTAACAGTGTTTACTGGATTTGACCTTGCCCACAGTTGAGTTCAATTCCATTTGACCTGATTGACTTTTTTTAAAAAAAAATTTATTTCATTGATGTAAACAACTAATAATAGCTTCACTATCCTCTATGGCTATGAGTTCATTGACCAAATTATTATTCAGGTAAACATGTTGATTTGGGTCAATGTTTGGGGGATTCCAAAGTGAATTTTATAGGGTATTATGTTTTAAATAAACAAGATTAATGATCATTCAAGAAGGTTATTTTCCATTGGGTAATGGTTGGTTTTAGAAAATGCTAATTTGTGACCTGAGGTCAAACAGAGAACTATATTATCTTGTGATGTGAAGATTTTACCAGTCGTGCTTTAACATCTAGCACTTGAAGTTGTGTTATGTTGTGACCAGTTTGGGCTGAATTTTATTTTCTTAAAGTTATTGAATTCAAGTGATTATTTTCTTTGGAAATACAAAAGTGCTCTGACAAAATTCTTGGATAAAGACATTCATTGGAATTTATACTGAATTCAAACCTGGAATAATATTTCTATGATTCAACAAGAAACTGTTGACACATCAGTACGATGCAGGCTATAACAGACCCATCATCGCCTTCAATTTTAAATCTCTTTGGGACTTGAACTGAATTTTATTCAGGACTTTTTATTTTTTTATTACTAGGACTTGTGTCTTTAATTCTTGGATTATTTTTGAATTTAATTCGCAAAAGAATTAAGTCCTTTTTTTCTCATTTTTCACTTTGTATTCTAGGGAAATAAATTATTTGTTAAATTTTACAAAGCTTGTTGTCTTCACTCTTTTCTGTTACTTATTTTAAGAGTATAGACTTGTAAGAGAAAATTGGGTGCTCATCTTTGGGATACGAATTTTGGCTAAAATGTTTCAGAAAACTTAGTTTTTCAAAATTTAAATTCCCCTAGTTTCGGAATTTTTAAATGCCAGGTATTATTTCACATTTTAGAAATCTTTAGTAAAATCAGCAAGCTTTTTACACTGTCATCAAATGTGGAGATCTTTATTTCAAATCCTACCCAGGAGCAGTTAGACTGTTTGAAAAAAGATGAATTGCTTCAACTTGCCAAAAAATATGATCTTTCTGCTTTTTTAATGAAACAATAAATAACAAATATTTTGGTCCAGTATTTGGTGGAAAAGAATGTTTTGGATAAAAGTGCTTTGGTTTTGATCAGTAAGTCCGTATCAGACTCTAACATAAAAATAAAGGAATTAAAATTAAAATACAAGATGGAATTAGAATTGAGAAAGCTTGAACTTCAGAAAGAAGATAAACAAATGCAATTGGAGAAAGAGAAGAGAGAGAAACAAATGCAGTTCCAGTTGGAGAAAGAGGAGAGAGAGACAGATGCAAATGCAAAGAGAAAAGGAAGAAAGGGAATATCAATTTAGATTAAGAGAATTAGAACTGGAAAGTGAAAAGCATATCCTCACTTTACATACAAATTCAAGTTTTGGTGTTACTAAGAATATTAGATTAGTGCCCACTTTTAGAAAAAAGAAGGAGACAAATATTTTCCACATTTTGAAAAAATTGCTGAAAATTCAAAATGGCCAAGGGAGCATTGCACTCTATTATTACAGAGTGCACTTTTTTGCAAAGCCCAAGACATCTGTGCTTCCCTATCAGTACAGCAAAGTGCTGACTATGATCTGGTTCAGGAATGCATCTTAAAGGATTATGAGTTAGTCCCTGAGGCTTATTGGCAAAAATTCACGAACTATAAAAAAGAAGCTGGAATAACTCATGTCAAATTTGCAAGAGAAAAAGAGCAGTTATTTGATAGGTGGTGCTTAGCCAAGAAAGTTGATCAAAATTACGAAAAGCTAAAACAACTCGTATTACTTGAAGAGTTAAAGAACTGTGTCCATAGTGACATTAAGACTTATCTTGATGAGCATAAGGTCGAAACCTTGGAAAATGCTGCTCGTACTGCTGATGAATATTCCTTAGCTCATAAAGTTTCTTTTGTAGGCAGTCTTTTGGTAAAAAAAGTATTTCAGCCTAATAGGAGCCCTTCTAAATTTCAATCTGGCACAAGTTTTAGAAATCAAGTTTCTGATAAGATGAATCAGAAATCCTTATCTCTTCCTATGTGTACCTATTGCAAGAAGAAAGGACACATTAATTCTGATAACTACAAATTGAAAAATAAGCATCAAAATCAAGACAGACCTATTCCAAATGCTCTTATTTCGAAGAGGTCAGGGTCACCGTCATGTATTGAAAGATACACATTTGTTGGGTCTAATAAACCCCAGTCTGATTTTATTATGCAGAATTATGAACCATTCATGTCGTAGGGTTCTATTTTACTCATGGATGATTCAGCCAATCCCATTCCTATTAAAATTTTAAGGGACACTGGAACTTCTCAGAGTCTTTCATTATTAGGTACTTTGCCTTTTTCTGAGAAGTCTTCTTCCAATGAGAGTGTTCTTATTGAGGGAGTAGAGTGCGGCTTTGTTAATGTTCCTCTCCATTGTGTAAATTTATCATCAGACTTAGTCTCAGGACCCGTGACAGTCGTAAGAGTGTCTTCTTTACCCATTGAGGGCATTCATTTATTACTAGACCTAGCTGGAGATAAGGTTGTTGTTAATCACTTGTAACTGACAAGCCTTGTTTGGATCAGAAAGTTGATCCTATTGAAAAAGAATTCCCTGATTTATACCCAGTTTGTGCAGTTACTAGAGCTATGGCAAAGAAAGCTCTTGAGAATGATGTTGATAATGAAAGTATTCATTTAGATGACACATGTATTGGTCAGGCTTTTGATGAGGTCACTTTCACTCCTTGTTTGGATCAATCAAAAGGTGCTAATCAGAGTGATCATCTTTTAACTAGACATTCTCTTTATTCTAATCAGGGTGACAAACGACAATCACTTGTCGAACAGGAAAACGATCCTGAGATCTCCTGTTTGTTTCAGAGAGCCATTAGTGAAACTGAAGCCACAGAAGTACGTGTCTGTTATATCATTAAAAATGGGATTCTTATGAGAAAATGGAGACCTCCCGAGGTACCTGCTGGTGACGAGTGGTCAGTGAACTCAAATTGTAGTTCCAGAATTGTACAGACAGGAAATACTTAGTTTGGCCCATGAAACTCCTTTGGCTGGCCATTTAGGGATTAATAAGACTTATCACAAGATCTTGAATCACTTCTATTGGCCAAAAATTAAAAGTGATGTTTGTACATATTGCAGATCTTGTCATACTTGTCAGATGATAGGAAAACCCAATCATAAGATACCTAAGGCTCATCTGCAATCTATTCCAGCATTTGATGAACCATTTAGCAGAATAATGGTAGATTGTGTTGGTCCCTTGCTTAAGACCAAGTCAGGTAACCAATACTTGTTGACCATATTGTGTGTCAACAAGATTTCTAGAGGCAATTCCTTTGAGGAATATTAAAAGTAAAACAATAGTAAAAGCTTTGATCAAGTTTTTTACTCAGTTTGGCCTTCCCAAATCTGTCCAATTTGATCAGGTGTCAAATTTTTTGTCTGTAATTTTCCAGCTAATTATGCTTGAATTTGCCATCCAGCAAATCAAGTCAAAAGTGAAATTATGGTTTGACAGAATTACAATGGAGGGAACTTTTGAGTCTGCTGATAGAGTTCTGTTTCTCTTACTCATTCTTCAATATTTTCTTCAGATATTACTGCCATTACAAAGTAAGAAGAAAATGAATCAATTAAATTATAATAATAGTACTCCTGGGACATAAATAAATTAATGGAGTACTGGTATGTTGAGAGAGATAGCCAGGTTAATCATGCAATTAATGTAGTTGTACCTTTCCCACTCAGTGAGGATTTAAGCGAAGGAATGCAATCAGACTCTATTGATTTTGGAGTAAGAAATCTTCAGAATTCAGAAATTGTGAATAATCTGGACCAGAAACTTTCAAATTTGCAACAACAAGAAAAGAATCAACTAAAGCAGTTATAACTTGAATATGAGCACTTATTTCCAGATGTTCCTACAAGAACAAACAAAATCTACCATGACACTGAAATTGTTAATTCCACACCTGTGAAACAACACCCATACAAGATGAACCCTCTCAAACAGAAATGTTTGAAAGAAAAAAAAAAATACCGTATTTGCTGGAAAATGATTTTATAGACCAGAGTAAAAGTGACTGGAGTTTACCATGTGTACTTTTTGCGAAACCAGATAAAACTTTCCACATGTGCACTGATTATAGAAAGGTGAACAGTGTGACTAAGACAGATTCATTTCCATTACCCAGAATCGATGACTGCATTGATAAAATTGGAAATACAAAGTATATCACCAAATTTGACCTTCTGAAAGGATTTTGGCAAATTCCACTGACGGAAAGGGCAAAGGAAATTTTGGCATTCATGACTCCAAATGGACTTTCTCAATATAAAGTGATGTCATTTGGGGTGAAGGGTTTGCCAAGTACATTTCAGCGTTTAATGAACATGATTCAGTTAGGTCTAGATGATTGTGATGGTTACACCGATGATGTCATCATTTACAACACCTGGAAAGAACATTTAGCAACAATTCGGAAATTCTTTGACAGACTCACTGATGCAAGTTTGACAATTAATTTATCCAAAAGTGAGTTTAGCTGTGCTTGTGTAACATTTGTAGAACATATCGTGGGACATGGACAAGTTAAACCTATAGATGCTAAGGTCAAGGCTATTTCTGAATTCCCTGTGCCTATCAGTAAAAAGCAACAGATGCGATTTTTAGGTATGGCTGGATACTATCGGAAACATTGTTCCAATTTTTCCAATATTGCTGAACCCCTGACAAATATATTGAGCAAGAAAACCAAGTTTCATTGATTGAAAAATATCAGGAGACTTTTGCCAAGTTAAAGGCCATACTTAACAGTGCACCAGTTCTTACAGCTCCAAATTTCAGTCAATCATTTAAACTGTCTTTTGATGCAAGTGATGTTGGGGTTGGAGCAGTATTGATTCAAGAAGATAAAAATGGTGTAGATCATCTAGTGTGCTATTTTTCTAAGAAATTAAATAAGCACCAGAGAAATTAGTCTACAATCGAGAAGGAATGTTTGGTTTTGATATTGACATTACAACACTTTGAAGTTTACATTAGTTCAGCTCCTTCTCTGATTATTGTGTTTAGTGATCACAACCCCATTACTTTCATCAGCAAGATGAAAAACAAAAATCAGAGATTATTAAGGTGGAGTTTGTTGTTACAAGAATATAATATTGATATCAGGCACATCAAGGGAACAGACAAATTAATAGCCGATGCACTTTCCTGTGTATAGAAATATATTGTTTCATGTATACTATGTGTCATTCATAAGATTTCATCTTATGTTGTTTTTTTACTGCATGCGTATTTGATTTATAGTAAAAAGAAAGCTTTATTGTATAAATCTTTCTTTTTCTTTATGAGAGGAAGTGTTATGTATATTTAATTTAATTGTTTTTCTGTTAGTTTTAAATTTATTTTTTATTCCATTACATGTTATTGTAGTGTATCATTGTATGCTGGACTTGTCCAAAAATGAGTTCATTTCTCTTTGACCTGATTGGCTTTTTTTTTTATATTTCATTTATGTAAACAACTAATAATAGTTTCATTATTCTCTATGGGTATGAGCTCATTGACAAGATTATTATTCAGGTAAACATGTTGATTTGGGTCAGGATTTTGGGGATTCCAAAGTGAATATTATAGGGTATTATGTTTTAAATAAACAAGGCTCATTAGATCATTCAGTGTTGATTTGGGTCAGCGTTTTGGGGATTCCAAAGTGAATTTTATAGGGTAATATATTTTAAATAAACAAGATTAATGATCATTCAAGAAGGTTATTTTCCATTGCGTAATGGTTGCTTTTAGAAAATGCTAATTTGTGACCTGAGGTCAAACAGAGAACTATATTATCTTGTGATTGTGAAGATTTTACCAGTTGTGCTTTAACATTTGGCACTTGATGTTGTGACCAGTTTGGGCTGAATTTTATTTTCTTCAAGTTATTGAATTCAAGTGATTATTTTCTCTGGAAATACAAAAGTGCTCTGACAAAATTCTTGGATAAAGACATTCATTGGAATTTATACTGAATTCAAACCTGGAATAATATTTCTATGATTCAACAACAAACTGTTGACACATCATTACGACACAGGCAATAACAGACCCATCATCGCCTTCAGTTTTAAATATCTTTGGGACTTGAACCGAATTTTGACTTTTTATTATTAGGACTTCTGTCTTTTATTCTTGGATTAATTTTGGATTTAATTTGCAAAACCGTTAAGTTCTTTTTTCTCATTTTTCACTTTGTATTCTAGGGAAATAAATTATTTGTTACAATTTTACAAAGCTTGTTGTCTTCACTCTTTTCTGTTACTTATTGTAAGAGCATAGACTCATAACAATAGGGATAATCTAGTATAAAGAACTATTCTACATAAATCTATTCTTAAAACAGGCATTAACAAACTCAGACCAATATATATCAACAAAAGAAAAGTAACCAAAAACATTAGCAGAGATATATATATATATATATATATATATATATATATATATATATATATATATATATATATATATATATTGACTAAAGAAAATTAACTACATTGATTATTTTATTGTTATTTATAATTTATAAAACGTTAAATGATACACAATGAATTCAGAGAGAAAAGTTAACATATGATTCATTAAACAAAGATTATTAAAATATATTTCAGCTTGCAAGGTCCACAAAATAAAGAGAATAAAGAAGAATGATATTGATGTGTGATATTGCATATAACTTGATCATAAATTTTACAGGACTGCTCTTTTTAGGTTTTAGTATTCAACTTTTATTTAGTACTATTAGTATATAGTACAATACAGAGTATAGTGATAAGTACGTAAATCTAATAATGGCATCAACATACCCAGACCAGTAGGTGTAGAGAAATCAATGTAACAACACACACAACACACACACACACACACACACACACACACACACACACAGACACACATATATATATATATATATATATATATATATATATATATATATATATATATATATATATATATAGTTCGTCCCACACAGCATCACGAATTTGATATTCTCTATAACTCGGAAAATTATCAGGTTTACATTAAATGTAGCTAAAAATACCTAATTTATTTTACACAATATATTTAACACAAATTCGGTAATAATTAAAGTGTTTCCATGCTTGGTGCCAGTGTAAGCCTTCAACTTCAGCATGGCTAGATCACGTGACTCACGGTGATGATGATGGTGATGATGATTATGATGATGATGTTCGTCCTTCGGTCTCGAAGACGACCATGACTTCAGATCTGGGCTGGTCTGTGAGTGCGCAGATGGCTGGTGAGGCCAATCTGTGCTTTGAAGAGTCTACGGCAATGAGGACAGGGAATTGCCGGGGGCTGGATGGACTGAAGGTCGGCACTGGCTCTGCTCTTCCTCTGCTGGCGTTTCTGCTTGACCTCGTTGATCCGGTGCTCTTCAAATGCACCTGCGCCTGAGTTGATCTGGTGACAAGCTTCGGCAAGCTGCTCCCAGCTGTCTGGGTCAATGCCACAGGACTTCATGGAGGCTTTGAGCGTGTCCTTGAACCGTTTGTTTTGGCCTCCTCGGGAACGCTTGCCTTCAGCGAGTTCCCCATAAAACAGTGTCTTTGGGAGGCGCTCATCAGGCATACGGCAGACATGACCAGTCCAGCGGAGTTGTGACCTTCTGAGCATGGCATAGACGCTTGTCATCTCTGCTCTCTGGAGGACTTCTGTGTCAGGAGTCTTGTCCTGCCATTTGATGTGGAGCAGTTTTCTGAGGCAGCGCATGTGAAAGGAGTTCAGCTGTTTTGCATGGCGACTGTACACCGTCCATGTCTCACAGGCGTACAAGAGGGAGGGCAGTACTACTGCACCGTACACCTTGAGCTTGGTTGGCAGGCTGATTCCTCTTCTGTTCCACACAGTATTGTGAAGTCTGCCGAAGGCTGCACTTGCACGAGCAATCCTGAGAGTGACCTCTTCATCGATGGAGATTGTGCGCGACAGGGTGTTGCCAAGGTAGATGAACTTGTCAGCAACAGCGAGCTTCTGTCCATTGACGGTAATGCTGGGTTCGGTGTAGGGCACTGAGGGTGCAGGCTGGTACATGATTTCGGTCTTCTTCGTACTTATTGTGAGTCCGAAGTCTGTGCAGGCTTTGGAGAACCGATCCATACTTTCTTGCATGTCAGACTGAGTACCAGCATTCAAAGCGCAGTCGTCAGCAAAGAGGAAGTCGCGGATGGTGTCTTCCTGGACTTTGGTCTTAGCCTGCAGTCTTCTCAGGTTGAAGATGTTCCCATCAGTCCTGAACCGGATGTCGATGCCAATGTCACCCACACGGAAAGCATCGGTCAGCATCGCTGTGAACATCATGCTGAACAGGGTCGGGGCAAGAACACAGCCCTGCTTGACACCGTTTGTCACTGGAAAGGGCAGGGAGAACTCTCCATCATCTTGTACTCTGGCGAGCATGCCATCGTGGAACAGTCTGACCATGGTGATGAACTTCTCAGGGCATCCGAACTTTGCCATGATCCTCCACAGACCTTCACGACTCACAGTGTCAAAAGCCTTTGTGAGGTCCACAAAAGTGGTGTAGAGGCTGACGTTCTGCTCTTGGCATTTCTCCTGGAGTTGCCTGGTTGTGAAGATCATGTCCACGGAGCCCCGATCCTGCCTGAAGCCGCACTGACTCTCTGATAGCAAGCCTTGCTCCAAGTGGACGGTCAGTCGATTTAGCAGAATTCTGGCCAGTATTTTCCCTGCGATGGATAATAGGGAGATGCCACGGTGGTTGTCGCATGCTTGACGGTTCCCCTTCCGCTTGTAGAGGTGGACAATAGAGGCGTCTTTGAACTCCTGTGGAATCTTCTGGTTCCACACAGACTGGAAGAGGTCAGTAAGCTTCTGCGTCAGTCGGGGACTACCAGCTGCGTAGACTTCAGCTGGGATGGAGTCAGAACCCAGGGCTTTGCCACTGGATAGACTTTTAATTGCTTTCTCTACTTCTGTGAAACTTGGCGAATCCGAGAGCGAAGCGCTGGTTAGGACCTGGGGCAGGCGAGCGATGGCTTCAGCGTTGATGGAGGAAGGACGGTTGAAGACACTGTCGAAGTGTTCTGCCCAGCGCTTGAGAATCTCTTCCTTATCAGTGATCAGCGTGTTCCCATCTGCACTGAGGAGTGGGGAAGATCCTGATTTAGTGGGACCGTAGATTGTCTTGAGCGCCTCGTAGAACCTCTTCATGTCATTGCGGTCTGCATACGACTGGATCTCGTCCGCCTTCTTGCTCAGCCATGTGTCCTGCATCTGTCGGAGCTCTCTCTCTCTGCACTGTTCTTCTGATACTGGCGAATGCAGCTTTCTTAGATGTGGAGTTCGGGTCATTTAGCAGCGCTCTGTGTGTTCGGTGTTTTTCGTCGAGCAGTTCTTGAATGCGATCATCGTTATCATCGAACCAGTCCTGGTGCTTGCGCGTGGTAGGGCCTACCACATCAGCGGTGGTGGAGTAGACAACATCCCGAAGGGACGCCCAATCAGACTCTACGTCATGCGAGCCTAGAGTGATGGCTTCCAGCCTGTTGTCTAGTTCGTCTGCAAGGGACTGCTTCACTGAATCGTTTTTCAGCTTGGAGACGGTCAGTCGCTTCAGCGTCCTGCTTCCTTGAGGGCGTCTAGGAGGCTGTATCCTGATGTTAAGTTTGGAGATGATCAGCCTATGGTCAGTCCAGCACTCGGCTCCACACATAGCCTTCGTCACTCTGACGTCCTGCCTGTCTTTCTGTCGCACTATGACGTAGTCGAGCAGATGCCAGTGCTTGGAGCGTGGGTGCATCCATGACGTCTTGTTGCGAAGTGGCAGGCGGAAGACAGAGTTAGTGATGAGCAGTTCGTGCGCTGCACAAGTTTCTAGCAGTAGGAGGCCATTGCTGTTACAGCTGCCAATCCCATTTTTTCCCAGCACTCCTTCCCATGAGGTGTGATCTGCGCCAACCCGGGCGTTAAAGTCACCAAGGATGATGAGTTTATCTGTTCTGGGCACGGCAGCAATAGTGGATCTCAGTTCATCGTAGAACTTGACCTTGATCTCATCAGGGTTTGTCAGTGTTGGGGCGTAGGCGCTGACTAGTGTGGCATATCGCTTTCTTGGGAGCGGCAGTCAAACGGTCATCAGACGATCGTAGATGCCTTTAGGTGGGCCGACTGTCTTGTTGACCAGGTTGAACTTGATGGCAAACCCAACTCCAGCCTCGAGACGTTCTTCCACGCTGCGTCCAATCCAAAAGAAGGTGTAGCCTGCATTTACCTCTGACAGTTGACCTTCGTCGGCAAATCGGGTCTCGCTGAGTGCTGAGATCTGGACTTTGTACTGTTCAGCTGTCTGGCAATCAAAGCAGTCCGTCTTTCAGGCCTTTCAGTCCCGGCACGATCCATGAGTGTGCGCACGTTCCATGCGCCTAAGGTGAGAGTTGTCACCTTGATCTGTTTCTTTGTTTTCTTACCGCTGGAGTGGGATCCCCGCCAGCCGCGGTAAGCTGGCCAGGGCAAGATGAAGTAGACAATGTTTAGGACACCTTTTCTAGTCCCTTCTTCTTGCTGTGGAGGCGAGCAGTGTAGTCCCGAAGAGGGCTGCTCGGACGCTCAGGTGGCTGCCGAACTCCCATGCTACTTCGGTCATAGGAAGACGACCCTATAGCCTGGGCCGCCTGCGTGCAGGGTTGTTACTACGGCTGCCAGTGAATCCACACCTGCCGCTTCGCCACTTCCCCGTCGCCGCAGGACTTGCAGGATGATGGAATGGGATAATGATCTGGTGAAGTCATGACCTGCGCGTGAGAATTGGATTTCAGTGAGGAGGAGTTGCGCACTCGTCGACCTCACTCTCTCGTCTCCGCATATCTGGGTCCAGTGGCAAGACAGAGTCGAGACGGCTGGAGATAGGGGGGATGCAGTGGATGGCCAGCAGTGTCTAATGGTGTCTCACTGTGCCCTAGTCGCGTTCCACGTCACTTGCTGTAACCGCCTTTCTGCCCGTTGACCAGCTGGTGGTTCCTCCGCGCAGTCCGCCGGGTCCAGTCTTCACATGCTTAAGTAGACAAACCTAGATCACCGAGGGTTAAGACCCGACAGCTACCCTCAACCTGGTTTAGCCGGCCAGTCGAAGCCGTTGCCCGTGGTGTGGCCGCTGCGCATGCTACAGCTACTGGGAGCCACAGGTGAGAGTTGAGTGACAGAGTTGACTCACGGTAATGTATAAATACAAACCCGCAAAACTCCAAGCTAAGCTGAACCCCACCCCACCCCTACCCCCAGCCCACATTGGTTATCAATTTGTTTTGAACAAGAGTAAATAAAAGCACCAACGGTATTGTAAAAAAAAAGTCCGTAGCGCCCAGTAATTATTTTTTATGAAATTGTCGATCGCTGTATTCAACACAAATGGAATAAAGCAGATGGTGACTGATTGGATTACAATTTGAAACATAAAAAAGAGTGCTTCCATTTGTGTTATTTTTATCTTGAATTTCAAAGTCTTGCACTCCATCAAAGAGATTAGCCGACTCTCCTTCTGGTGCTGTGTTCTAGCCGACGATCGATGATCAAATATATGGGACTACAACTGTATCAGTGGAATAAGTTGTCTCCTAACTGCATGAATGGAATAAGTTGGCTTCATACAGAATTTGACGTTGAGACAGATAAGACTTGAAACACATTTTATAGTTTGTTGGTACATGAATACCGACAGCCCCATCTTTTTCCAGTACAGAAGCAAAATTTATCGGTAAAATCCGGCATATACTGGTGTAAAAGAACCTCTGACGAGCAAAATAAAGAGATTGATTTTCACGCACAATATTGGCCAGTTACATTTTGCTGCTAATCACAAGTCAACTCTAACAAAAGAAAATACTTTTTAAAAAAGAGTATAGTCCTACATGTACATGTACTTCAGTTGGCCTAGATTTTGGATAGCATGAGAAAATCATTGTCTTGCTGAGGCTACCAAAGGAATGAGGCTATTCACGGGGAAATAAAAACAAATTTAAACGACTGACATTGCTGCAGTAACTTATTGTCGTAAAAATATGTGACTTGTTACTTAATCTCATTTATAAGACCTCCAATCTTCTTTTTTCTGCAACCAGGTATGACTGAATTATTTGTTTTGTGCATTAGAAATGCCATTTGGTTTTAGAAGAAAAACCTCGTCATTTTTGGTACTTCAGATGCATAATCATTGTTCTGCAGTAGATTTATCGACTAAACCCTTACATCTCGGCACCCGGTTATGTCAACGATTATATATATATATATATATATATATATATATATATATATATATATTCTGTGCTTCAAAGAAAGATTAGTAAAATATATCTAATCTTTTAACAGAGATAACACCACCTTTTTTGTTGGTACATTATCATTTCCTTTATTTTAATTACTACAAGGTCCACAAGATTATTAGAATATAACCTTATGATTTTGTTTTAAATTAAATCTTAAATTTGACAGGACTCCAGTTTAATTTTTTAGTATATCTTTGTTATCTCGCACTAATAGTTTATAGTACAATGTCCAGGATAAATATTAATTCTAAATAAATCTTACAGAAGTATTAACACACTCAGACCAATATGTATAGACACACACACACACACACACACACACACACACACACACACACACACACACAAAAATATACTGCATAAGCCCTGGTTTCATGATTTTTGTAAGTGTTAGTAATTTTATTGTTTCTCATAAAATGAACTATTTAAATTTTGCACAAAAGTGAATGAACTGCTTTGAAAATATTTCAGTACTAAATTGCCATGCAAGATAAAGAGTCTTACATTATTTCATTTCACTGTATAAACAACCCCATTATCACCCATACAATTTGGCTTTCCTTAAATGCATATTTGATCTGCTCAACATACCTTGGAAATAATGAGAAATATCATATTTTATACAAATATAAATGTCACATTTAAATCCCTGTTGAAACTTAAGAATATTTCACATGGGCCAAATCAGCCTGTAATCTTGGCTGAATGAGTATGGCCCGAATCATCCTGTTACCTAATTAGCAGGAAACCACTGTAAATTAAAAGAATAAATGAGATGATGGATAGTCTATTCTTGTAATAATTTCAGTGTTAGTTGAATTATCGATAAGGTTGGTAAACTTGGTACAGGTGGATAATTCTTTGCTGATGATCTAAAATATCTATAAAATCTTGAACACATATTTGGGATCTGGAATGATACATAAGGTGGGACTTCTACTCCACAAAATCTATAAGGGGTGGAAAATATTGTGATGTGGAAGAATGTTTTTCAAGAATTCAAAAATTGATATAGGTCAGTAATTGTTGGATGAAGATCTAAAATATTGTGTTTGATAATGCTTGCCTGCTTCAAATGATGCATGTCCATGAGATTGCCAAAGTATGCTTTTCACCACTTATGAAATGACACAAAACAGATGTAATGCAGTTCCAGAGAAGACCATTCAACAAGTTCAACAGAATTAATACTTTGACACTTACTGTGAAACCACTTTGAACAAATTACACATACAATACAAAATGCTTCTTACTTTACAACCTCCATATAAAACCTACAAAATAACTTGCTAGCCATGGTGATTATCAGCTATGAGAATATAGTTGAACCTAATTAGTCGGTCACTGACAACTCTTCCTTGTACATTTATATTCATTATGAAAGGCATGATTATTTTCTCAAATCTTTAAGGTTCTCGCTAATTAATGTTAATATTTCTGCAGTTTGTATGTTTCCCATTATAGTTGTAATCAAAGTTAAATGAAACTGACATTTAATTATGGTTAATCTCAGTATCACTTAACTTCTAACAGTCCTATGATTAAGGCAGTTCATTATGCTCAAACTGAGCAGGTTGCATTGGTTATCATCACCTTGTCAAACATATTACACAGTTATGCTAATATAAGCATTTTCCTCCATTAGTATTGACACCAGATACCTCCACACATAAGGATAGAAAGTCTGTGTGTGTTAATAATTTTCAGGCATTTAAACAGAAAGACACAGAATTTATGACAACAGTGTTCTCATTTTCACTTATTATTAATAGTTCATTAATTTGATTGCATAATAATCCAAGATCCAGAGATGAGCTTGCAACTAATTGATGCATACAATCACCCCATTTCATGATATTGTTATGTTTATCTATATTATGTGTGTTAATTTTTATGATTATAGGTTGTAAGAGTAATTTTTGTACACATAGCTTCAAGATAGTGTGGTGAACTGTTAATTGAAGTAGAATATATTATTATGGCCTTTTGACCTTGGAAGTGTAGAAGAAATATTGGTTGATAAATTTGATGGAATTTGAGTTCAGGTCGTGGGTTCCCCCCTTAGAAAAACAGGTGATCTAATTTCTGATTGCTTCTTTTAATATAAGTGATGTTTACCTAAGAATTAGCAGCAGCAGAGGGGGTGAACAGACCATTTTGCTTGAGACATTATTTATTTTTAAAAAAGCCTTCCTACGAAAAGGAAATATTAAGGTCAGCGACGTTAAACCACAACCTCTAACTAGATTATCTCGTTACTTTATCACTGACGCGCGTTTTTATTTTTAGGAATTTTTCGTTTACGCGTTGGTCACTCAGTATTGGTCGTTCACCCCCTCTGCTGCTGTAATTAACCAAAGATTTTATCCAGACCTATACGATATCTAGATCTTGGGTCATGTAAATTTATTGTTATAAATCCGAACGGAACAGCTTGTGCTTTTGAAAAGAAGTTTCTAAACTTAATCATGTCCATGTTCCCTGAACACCAAGTATAATAAATATTTTGTAAAGTATAATTATCTACCCCATTAAACACAATTAAGATATTGCAATTATCTCTGATCACTTTAGGAATTTGCGTGTATTTCTGAGTTAAATAAATCACGTCTGTATTTTTGTGACGGCCTCGCGAAAATATCCGAGCTGGATTTGATTGTTTGTCCAGCATCACATCATCGTATACTACGAGATTATTGATACATCCATCAAGATCATCTACAGATGGAGCTTGATCAATATCGGTGATAAAATCAATAGCATCATTATCAGGACACGTCAGCGACATTGCATTTTCATTAAAATCTTTAAGTACTTCGTAACATCGTTGATCATCTACAGATGGTGCTACTAAATATAATTTATCCCACTTCAGCCATCGCATTATCAGATTAAGTAATAATTGCGTTTTACCAGACCCAGATGGGCCAAGTATAATTGCTCAGATAGAATTTGGTAGCGCTGGATGATGCTTAACTGGCTCTTGTTTTCGTGTCGCTGAGAAACCAATTATATCCATATAATAATGATATGAATTTTTATTGTGTTCGATGTAGAGCGCATACGTCCACCATTGAATTAACGACAATAATAACAAAAAATAACAGGCGCGCACTTACAGGCAGGTGTGTGAAATGTGGTACAAAAAAATACAAATCTATTTCATTAAAGACAGGTGGAGATATCGCTGCTTCTTTAAGTAAATTACCAGGAGCTCCATGGGCAAAGTATCCTGGTGAAAAATATTTACCTGGATATAATTATTGTGGTCCTGGAACTCGTCTCGATATCCGACTCGATAACCGAGACCAACCAAAACCTGGAGAGTATCCAATAAACGCAATTGATCAAGCTTGTCACTTTCACGATGTCGCGTATAAAAGTAAAGATTTACAACAACGACATATTGCAGATGTAAAATTAATTCATGCCATAAATAATATAAAAGATAAATCACTTCGACAAAGATTAGCTGCTTTTATGATAAAAGCTGGTATGAAAGGTAAAATAATGTTAGGGGCTGGTAATTAATCAATTGATTATGATAATGGAATCTGTTTATTATAGCCCAAGAGGATACTGGAGAGGTAAAGCAGCGATTAGTAAACTTGCTGAAGCAGCAAAAGTCTCACGTGATGTCTCAGCAGCGTGGTTAGCACGACAGGCAATATGGCAAATCTTTCTACGTCCACCTAAAAAATTCAGTATGCACATTTTGATGTTAGTACCCCTAATGAAGTTCATCAAGCAGATATTTTGTTTTTACCACACGATACCATTAAAACTGGCAGACGTCAATACACATACAGATACGCGTTAACCGTCGTTGACGTTGCGAGTAGATATAAGAAGCAGAACCATTATCAACTAAAACAGCGACTGAAGTTGCATCTGCGTTTGAACGCATTTATCAACGTGGTAGTCTACGATGGCCACAATTGCTACAGGTTGATCCTGGCAAAGAATTTCTTGGTGCAGTATCATCATTGATGAATCGACATAACGTTAAAATCAGACGAGGACACACAGAAATTCATCGTGATCAGGCAATCGTTGAACGATTTAATCGAACACTTGCTGAGCGGTTATTTGGATACCAATACGCGAGGTAAATATCCACTGACTTTAAATCCACGGAGAGATCTTGTGAATGGGTTGCAAGGTTACTGAGTGTGATAGCTGCATTGAACAACGAAGTGACTCGTGCAACTTCTATGAAACCTTCTAATGCGATCAAAAAAATATATATATATACCAACACAACGTAACTCTTCCTCTCAACCAGTACTAGGTAATGTTACCGTAAGATATTTATATGAACCTGGTGAACTTGAAGGAGGTAGAAAAAGAGCAACTGATTCTATCTGGAGTGTGACCACACACAAAATTTCTAGCGTGGTAAGGTCCACAGGTAGACCCGCAATCTACAGATTAGATTCAACTGCTCCTCAGCGTGGATTTGTACGCGAACAATTACAAATAATTCCTACAGATACACAATTACCACCGCGTTCACTTTTATAAACTTGCACAGCGTCCAGCGCCTCGACGTCGATTACATTCAAGACAGGTCAGCATCACATTTTCGCGTGTGTGACCAAGACTACTGTTAATTCTATCAACGGTAAATTGTTTTGGATTATTACTCGAGTACTGCCACAGCATATTACAGTTACAACTTGCACAATGATTATTCTGTTGTGCTTTTAGTATTATAATAAATTTAACATCAATATTAAAATCGCGATTATTTTTTTTGTCACATTGCTTATAACCCGCTAATTTTTTATTGATATCGACAAAATTGTCAGGAATTTCCTCGGTTATTACGCAATCCATGATAACCCGGCCCAGTTGAGATATTCTTCTCACTCGAGACACCGCAAGATAAACTAAATTTGACCATTCAATACGATCATCGACAATGCAAATACTTGTATCGGTAATAGTTAATCCCTGTGACGAGTGAATCGTTATAACGTATCCTAACGTCCACGGCGATTTATCCATACTTAACGCGCTCTCAACAACATCAACAACGACTAAAACAATATCATTTAATACAAGATTTTGTATTCCACCACCAGGAATCTCAACATCAACATTCTGTCGTCGAGTATCTGCTGGGCGATAACACAAAGGTACAGGTAGATTTAAAATTTTTCTTTATGTAAAGTAAATAATTGTTGTTGAAGTGTATCGCGAACTATTTTTCTACTCGCAACTATCAAATCAGCAGGTCTCCATAAGGTCCAAAAATCATTCATAGACGTTTCTGGAATTACTTTACGCATTATTTCACACTGTATTTTATTTGGCTGTAATCTTATTAACTTTTTAAACTTTTTTAGTGATTTATCAATAGCTCTATGGTCATCGGTTATTTCTTCGTAATAATCTACAAATGTTTTCAGCCACTCATGTGGAGACGATCCAATGAAAGGTGGTGGTTGACCATGATCGCCGCACATTATCACAGCAGTATTCTTTAATAACAGCCAATCAAGAAATATTTTTAATACCTCAAGCGACACCGTGCATATCTCGTCCCAGATAATAATTTTAGGAGTGTATTTCTCACCCATCCGCGATGGAGTCCATGCGTCTCCGCACCATCTAAAGAAACTATGATATGTACACGATTTTACTCCTCGTTCTTTTATTTCCCTGGCGAGTTTATGTGTCGGTGTCAAAACAATCATATCAGAACATTTATTAAATAATTCAATCGCGCGTGTTGTTTTACCTGAACCGCCACACCCATTAAGGTAAACGGTTTTATATCTAGCTACAGGATCATATACAGATGGTGCCGATGACATCCCTGGTGTTTGATTATTCTTGTAATATGTTTTCGCAATTTCAACATCGGCAGATTCAGAATAACTAATTATATCCTCACGTTTTATTCTCCATTCGTCCCATGATGCATGATCGTTAATACGCAATTGTTTTAACGAATCCGCATATTTTTTGTTTATATAAAATGAATCTGTCGCGACTCTGACTGCGTAACGAGGAAATCTGTTTATCATAGATAATAAATTTATCGGAACATACGCTAGCATCGAAGATCTTAAATGAGTAAACTGCGGTGACTCGCCATCAGTATAGCTCACAATTGTACCTAACTTAGTTCCGTCTGATAAATAAGCATTACTTCGACCTATAAACGTGTTTTTCTCCGTTGTCTCAGCAATTATAAAATCGAGTTCAGCATCGTCCATGATTAATCTTGTACACGCTCGTTTATGATCGTATGATCCTCCTTGCGTAAATTTACCGATTATTTTTCTGCCGAGATCTTTTGCAAATTTCTCATCACTTTCTCTCCTGCATTCACTAACAATATCATCTTCAGGATCAGAAAAATCTCTTTTAGCATCATTAAATACATCCGGTTCTGGCAACCAAACTTTTTTTCTGCACGCGGTATGATATAATTGCTTCACTTACGCATAACGACATTACAATTCCAGCATCAAGCATGCACTTTATTAGTACTATTGGAGCCCAACGTCGCTCTGAAAAATGTCTCCCAAACCACGCATAAACAATCGGATGGAGATCCTCGTAAAACTCGAACGACTCTATACAGGCGAATCCGGTTAGGTCAAAAGGTAAAGGTCCGTTTATCGCTACTCTGGTCATCTCGTGTGTCGGATGTCCAAATCTCTTAAAGTATTCAGAACATTCTCCGTATCCAAGAAAACTTCCAGGATAACACGCTACCATGTCAACTGAGATAACGTCATTATAATCGTATTTAGTATTCCACAATCCACCGTGTCCGTATTCGATACAACTTTTCTGGACATCTTCAAGAAATTCCAATCGTGTCGGCTTCCATGAATTTTTCTCCTGAGCGTAGTGAGCAGCAACTGATGGAACGGTAAAACAGTTATTAAGTAATTGTTCAACCTTAATATCATCAGACGTGTATTTACGCCAAGGGCGTTGTGCAAGATTTTTCATTTCTTCATGGAGAGATTCTGTACGATAAATATCGCCATTAGACCGTACAAACTGATCATGATAATCATATTCCGAACTCTGAAACAGCCACACAGATACAGGGTCAATTTTACTGATATTTCTGATAGCATCAAATACATGACCATTATAAAATTTAACCGTTCTGTCTCGTGGAAATACCGTTACTGCCACAGTCCATGCATGTGCGTTATGATCAATAATATCTATCGAAGCTGCTCTTGATTTATATTTTGGTTTGTACAAAATCTCTCCGGTTAACGTCTTCACTGTTATTGGGAATTTTAATTTCTTTCCCAGCTCAGCAACGTCGCTGTTAGACACTCCGGTATCATTAACTGTTTCTGCCCAGGTGTTTATTTTTTTTACGTCTTAAATCTGTTAAACAGTTTCCGCGTATCGCGTTTGTGAAGTGTTCTGTAACCCGTTCAGCTACGCAATTTATCCTTGACAGTTTCATGGGTTTGAGATCCTTAACGTCAGGTTTATTATTTAACGGATATACCGCGTACACAACCGCAGTCACAGGGTATGTACGTTCGTAATATTGTTTGTCAATACCAGTCAGTATTCCTGGTCTGGAATATTTACTAAGAACAATATTATTTTCTGACTTATGGACAGAATCACGTTTGTCACGAATAATCCAAGTGTCATCGTCTGTCTTTACAATAAATTTTATTAAAATAAAATATTTCTGAACAAGGTAATCAATAATCTTTCTTCCTCGTTTGTCATTCATCATGTTAACAGTATTTCCAATTCTGAATGTCGACCACACATGAGCCGCACCATCGTCGCGAAATTCCTTTTTGGCTTGACAGATACGTTTTGTTATATCTTTATTCGTTAAAGCTAGATCTTGCATAGGAAAACTAAATTTGTGTTTCGGCAGTCTGTCAAGATCAAATCTAGCTGCGGAATGTTCAATCGCAGATAATCCCTGCGTTATTATAATTAGGACAAATATATATTTAATTGAATTTTAATCTTTTGTATATGATTCAAATAAAGAATCGATGTCATTGGCTTATAATCGGATATACTTCTCCTTGTAACAAAGCATGCATAAACGAATTCTGCGGCTTTTATATGCAGTGCGTTAGACAAGGTAGTTTTGGACCAAAACCGTGTATGCGGTGTCGTGTTGGAGTCAGAGGAAAAACTCAATTGTGTGCGCAATGCGGTGGTAAAATATACAGAGAGCTAAAACGATATTACGATAAAAAAAATTTAAAAAAACACATCTTCTGAATCTCCTATAAAAACCGAAGAAGATTATCTCGCTAGATTTTCAAAATAATAATCTAAACAAATGATATTAGTATATAAATGGAGCAAAATGAGTTTGTGAAGCATCCAATAATCACCAATTATGAAGCATCTCGTGATGGTGTAATTAGGAACTGCAGATTAAAGAAACCAGTCGGTAGTGTTAATAAATTTGGTTATCTTAAATTTAATACCAGTAGAAATAAACTTTATTTATCACATAGATTCGTGTTCGAGTGTTATTTTGGAATCATTAATGATGGATTTGTAATAGATCACATTGATGGAAATCTAAAAAATAACTCGCTTGATAATCTACAAGCTATTACGCAGAGTAAAAATTCTGCACGCGGAAATACAGGAAGGTGTAAAATATTCGGACAGAGAGTTATTAAAGCCGTAAATGCAGAGACTGGTGAAGAAATAAATTTTAATTCTGTGAATTCGGCTGCCAAATATTTTGATATGATTTCCCGATTAGTAATATACGTGGCAGATGAAATATACAAATCTACATTTTCCAGAAGATTTCTACAAAAAAATCATATTCCAGTATGTTAGTCTACCAGAACCTTCTTCATGAACCAATATATCTTTCTTTCCTCTTTTTTGCTTTCATAGTTTGTTTCACGTGTCTGTTTAGTTTCATGTTTTATGCAGGTGTTTTTTTTTTTTATTGATGTAATATTCCTATGGTATCAGATAATGAGGCGAGACAACTCCGTCAAGCATAATAGTAAATCTTGCATTTGTCGTACTTGTTGTACTAATGATATTGCGAGTTTTGGTCAAGAAATCACATTGATTTTTACACCTTATCAGGCTGAAAGAGTCCAACCCTATAAGTAATATATATTTCAATAGTACACAAAACATATATCACATTCTCTGATTGTCCAAACTTCGACTGTAAAAACATTTCAATGAATTTAGTTATACATATAAATCTCAACAGTATTGCAAATGAAAATCGTCTTTATAAATATTTAATGTTTTTTTTTATTTTGCTGATTTTGTTTGAAAATCTCGTTTTCTGTTGCTTTTTTGTTCGAAAATCTCGTTTTTTTCATGAAAAATGACCAAAAATCAATGAAATTCGGCTAGATTTTGTAGCGCTGGTAGGGTCAAAACCGCAGCGATTCTCTAATTGATTTTGATGATTTTTCGATTTTATAGAAATCTTTGGCTAAAATATCACTATTTTTTGCTAAAATGAAGTGATTTTTGATCAAAATTTCTTATTGTTTATCAGTTTTTAGTGAGTTATTGTCAAATTTATCAAGCAATCATCAAAATCAATTAGAGAATCGCTGGGGTTTTGACCCTACAACAATTGAGAATTTTCAATAATTTCATCGTTGTATAAATAATGATGGTATTATGCACATTATTCTATGAATCATATAAAATCTCAATAATATTTATATTTTGTACGTTCTTATGAAACGCCTTGCGACCCAGCAGTGAATTGTACATGAGGTTATTTTTAGAAATGAGCTGGCATTGCGTGTTAGTCCAACTTATCGATTATTTTAGTATCCTTGGCAACGTCTGATTAATACAGACTTTCAACTGAGGGTTTTGTGTAATGCAGTTTCAAGCATTTGAAAACTGAAAATAAAATCAGATTTTATTAAGAAATTCACAATAAATTCTGATTTTATTAAGAAATCCACAATACACTACAATAAATTCTGATTTTATTCTGTATACTGCGCTAACTATATGATAACTTTTTTAACATATATACATATGAAGTCCGGTGGCCGATTGCTATCGCGCTGGACTCTCATGCTCAAGGTCCGTGGTTCTGTTCTCGTGAACGGCAAATGTCTGCGAGGGCGATATTATGCCAAAATTTGTTATTTATTGGGCGTAGCCAGCCCGTCTACTGCTTCAATAGAAAATTTGTACACTTCTCCCACCATGTCACTTGGTGGGTGCAATTTTGCACTCCCTGGGTGATTATGATGGGGGGGGGGAGTGTGCAAAAATTTCTATTGATCGTAGAGAAGGCACATAGTATTGTCCTATGATAAGTTTATATGTAACTGTGTTGTCCCTATAAATATATGTTAATACGTCACTGTAAATATGTTAATACATTACTGTAAATATGTTAATACGTTACTATAAATACTGTTACTGTAAGTATGCTTGCTTGATTTAAGGGGCTACATAAAATCATAATGCCTAGACAGCCGTCTGAATTTCTAGTATTTCGTTTCGATTAAAAATTCGCTGGGGGGTGTGTTTATGCGTCCATAAGATAAGTTTATGTATAACCTCTGAGCCTACTAGGATGACCTTTGGCAACCTAGGGGTTTCACATGGGGTTAATGTGCTGTAAATATGCTTGCTGTAAATACGCTACTGTGATTAAGATTCTGTGTTTTGTGCTGTCCTTAATTAAGATATAATCACATGTATATAATCATCTTCATGTGTATATAATCATGATCATATGTATATAATCATGTGTATATAATAATATGTATATAATCCTGTGTATATAATCATAATCATATGTATATAATCATAATCATATGTATATAATCATCTTGAAACAGTCTTTAGGGACTATTATTTTTATTTTATTTTTATATTAAACAAACATAATGAATATAATGAATTCCGAAAACATTAATGTTATTATTTCTGCGATTAAAAAATTACAGCATAACGGTATAAATATATCTGATAATCTTAATCCTGAAAAAATTCTATGTGATTTTTAATCATTACAACAACGAAAATTAGAGAACAAGTACACATTACCATCTGATTATAAATTCATGAAACTTATCCAGCAGGCAATGTTACAGTCGCTGGCAACAGTCACAGATAATCAGGTAAAACTGTTTGTACCTCTCTCGCAAGCTATTGACAAAATTAAGTTAGAATTATATCATGAATACGAACAGAAAAAGATTATAAACTTTCGTATAAAACAGTTAAGAGAGCATTGTGAAAATGAAAGTGAAAGTGAAAAAGAAAATGAAAGTGATAATGAAAGTGAAGGTGGAGTTAATGTGATACTGTCTAAACAAAATCCCTGGCAAAACTAGTATATAGGTTATTTACTTATAATAATTACGATTTACCCCAGTAAAAAAAAAAACTATTCTGATCCGATTCGGATATTTTTTTTATTTTGTTTTACGATGACGCATTGTGATAAAACGCTCTATGATCTCACATAGAGATTTATACTTAAGGTTTCATTCTGCAAATCCAAAATACGTCCTATTTGGTCTGTAAGTTTAAAGTGTATCCTTGATAATAACGGATTATGTACACGTAGATAAACGGGGTTAATTGGCTCTGATACAATTAACCACCCGGGGGGCGCTTGAGGGCTAAATGAATATAATATATATCCTTGCTGGGCCTGGCTAGATTTTGAAAGATCTACTTGATAGCTGCCATCAATTACATCACATACTAGATTGACTGCGATCGTTGATGTTATATTGACAAAATACCAGGCGAGATATGACGGCCTCCACCGTAGGGATCATTATTATGTTTAAATATAACCGGTGGTGGGGCTATTTTTATCCACGCTGCATGTATTTTATGGAAATATTCATCAGTGGCATCGTTGAGTTGTTTTTTTTTTTTTTTTTTGTTTCAGCGTTATTTAAATCTGGTATTATAAATGTTTGTAGGTCTTTTTCTGTTATTTCATAAAATTTAAGAAAATTATCTTTTAAAATTGGATCAGCAAGTTGTTTTATATAATTTATTAGAGCGTCGTTGAAACACCGTAATTCATAAATAATTTGATTTAAATGTTTTATGGTTTCGATTATCTGATTTTTTACATATTCACTATAAAACTGTGTTAATGATAAAAATAATTTTTTTAATTTAATTAATGATTCATCAAACTCATCTTTTTTAACCATTCTTCCAGCCCATATAATTATTGCATGATCAGAAAATTTACTATCCCTTGTAAAAAAAATTCTCTATATTAAAACTTGGAGTAAATTTTACATAAGGTGGATATTTTATATATTTTTTTTCCGTTGTGAGAAATTCATTTTTAGTCGGTTCTGGAATTCCATTTGACCTTTGGTCTGGAGGAACATCAGGCCATCCTAACACAGATCTGATCGAACTTTGATAAATATCTACAACATAATCAGGAGAATTTATTTCAATCGCCGCTGATAATGTTGGTTCGTAAACAGTGATTGCTATTTTGGATTCTTTTCCTGTAATATATTTAATTCTGCGTTGGAACTCATCATTAACCTGTTCTATTTGATAACTGCCCGTTGAAATTCCAACAACTTGCCAATCAGGAGTTCCATCAGGTTTAGTCTTATTCGCAAATACCAGTGAATTGTTTGCTGGTAGTCCACCAAACGATTGTGACCTGATATTTGGCCAGCTATGATAAACTCTTAATTGCGCCAATGCTATTTCACTTGCTGCAATTGCAGTTGGAAAGTTAACGCTAAATTCAGGATTGGTCGAACTTAATGATATAGTAGTTTTTGACGGCGTTGTATTAGTGACGATCTTCTGTAATAGTTCCAACGTCGACATTATTAAAATACTCCGTTATTTAATATAACGCAATCTCATGAATTCAACCTTCATTCTTATCACAGGTTACTTTATCACTGAATGCTTCATCGTAGGTTTTCATTATCGTTGCGAACTCCTCATCAGATATTTTACCATCGCTGAGATACGCAGAAAGATACGATGATAGTTTAGAATAAGCTGTTGTTGCTCTGTGTAGTTTTGTTATATACTCATGTAATTTATCATTTGCACACGTAGATATTTTCTTAGCGATAATACTGAGAATGCCTGCGCATGTTGTTGCCGTTGAAACGACAATTGTTGCAACTGCAGGTGCTGTCATTGTTATTGTTGATAATAATAATCCGGTTCCAGCAACAACAGCAGAGACTGAGTAAACAATTATATCAATAACAACCATACGCCTGCGATATTTTTTTTACTTTTATTGTATAATCGTCGATGATATTTTTTAGTTTGGTTTGACACTCACATACTTGAGCGTATCTGTGACGTTGAACGTCGATAAGTGACTCAGTCACTTGATTCATTATACTAACGACGTCATTTAATTAAGTAATTAAACAGTTTCAGCTACGAATTCTAGACACCACCACTAACGTCTCGGGGGCATTTCCGTTGATGTTAACGTAAACGTTTCTTTGATGTTCTTGGTTAGCATCACCAACAGAGGATTAGGATATACATTCGGAGATAATGAAGTGGCCGCAGTAATTTCCAAACCGTACAGGGATAGCCTGTATAACCTAGTTACTTCTGCTGTGTGTTCGAGAGTTTTATTTTGCGGTGTCCATGTTGTTGATCCTGATGCTACCGTGTACACGATATTTTTAATTTGTCCGTGTGGAATTTTAATCAGATTAGTTTTTTGAACAATACTAGGTATTCCGTTAATAATGTCGTTGAGTTTCATGTTAATTTCGGAGAGTTTGATATCAACGGTTGGTTGTTCCCCAAAAAAATCTTTAATGGGTTTGTTTATGTTTCTACGAAAATTTAAGAAAGTTTGTACGTGATTAGTAAAAGTAGCATTGAGTGTAGTCATTTCATCATTGATTGTTTTTAACGAAGTTGTCATAGGGATTTCCTTATCGTCTACATATTTCTTCGTTGCAGCGTCGAAATCTGATTCTGGTGTTCTAAGATTATTAATACCATTATTATTCATATTGAGAAATGCACGCATTATACCACCGTTGACTAATACGTACTTAGATTTTTGATCATCGACGTATTTTTTTGTTGCTGCATCTGTATCTGCGGCTGGGTTTCCAAGGTCTATAATTTTATTTCGATTCATAATAATGTAACCCGTGAATGAATCACCAGCTCGCTTGATAAAATCGTTAACTGACTTACCGGAATCTTGTATTTTACCTTGATCAGAAAAAAATAACGATATTATTAATAACCGCGGTGGGAATTCGTATAAGAACATCTAACAACTGTATATTACTCGTTTTTAATCGCCCTTGTTTATCCTGAAAAACAACGACTTCATTTTGATCCACACTTGTGATATTTAATAAATCATCGATTTCATTTCTGAGCTGATCAAGAGTTGCATATTTAGATAAATCGACTTGCTGCTGAGCTTTGCGAGAAGATCTTCCATAAATATCTACCATTATATTTACTGATATCTGTTTAAGTGTGACAACGTGGTATATTCATGCACAACTTTATGACGTGGTGTTGTTGATTTTGATACAGCATCAAGTACAGCGAGTACTTCTCGACCACATATCGGTGGATCCGTTATTTTTTGTGTTGGTAATGTTGAATACCAGATTTTAGAACGCATCGAATTCTTACTTTGCATAGCAGTACTTACATATTTTAAAAATTCTTTTGGTGGTGCCAACCCATACGAATCAAAATAAATAATTCCACGTGGATCAATTGCATACGCCACACAATGAGTGCCTGAACCAGAGTTTTTATCGAGATTAATAATACCAGTTTCTTGTTGCATCGCAACGGTAGGTAATTGATCACGCATAAAAACTCCTCTAAATTTTTTTATATTCAGTTGCTTAGCGTCATTAAGTAAATCAAAATTAGACATAGGAAGAATCATCGAATTCGATGACGAAGTTATCGGGGTGGTCTTAGACCTTTTCCGTACCATGAATGTGGGGTCCCTGGTAATCTTAGACCGCGACCGTATGCTGAGCCTGATAATCTTAGACGGCCCGGCTGTGGAACGTTTGGTGCTCTTAGACGTCTTCCGCGTTGTTTTACCCGTGATCTTTTTTTTAAGTTTTCTGCGTGCATAATTCCTTGACCCGTTGCTTTCTTTAACGCCGTTCCAGCAGCGGTTCCAACAGCGCTTAATGCAGCTGCTTTTGCAACAGCTGGGGCTGCAGCGGCTATTAATGCTGGTATTGCTGCGAGAAGTGGAAATATACCACCCGTTTTAACGATGTCTTTAATGACACTCGCAGAAAGATTAAGTTTTATACCCTTATTTAATTTTTTGCTTCATTGAAATGCTTATGCTGGCGTTCTGATAATGATAGCTTATTTGGACCACTTGCGATTTGTTCTCGCTTTAGTGATATTTTTGCCGCACAATTATTTTTTGATGATGATTGTAGCTTTTTAATCTGACCAGGAGTCAGACTGACATTAACTAGATGTGACATTTATAATTAATATGAGTGATCTAATTACATGTTTTCTACTGGGGCATCAATAACTCTCATTCGTCCACCAACACCTTCAAGTAACATCGATTTATCGCTGAGTATAACAGCGACAGCTCTGTAATCAGCAATAGCTCCTCAGTTTACGCCAGCTCGAAAATTTATATCAACGACGGATTGTCTGCTTTTGTTTGTGTGGAATATGATGCTAGGGGTAGTACAGTTGGTACCATCTTTGTATTTAATCTCATACATCTATTATTAGACCTGATTTGGCAAATAAAATGCAGTTCTACCCTGTTATAAGGGCTCTATTGTTTCT
>JAECUM010023312.1:0-53193 GCA_016617855.1 Megalonaias nervosa
GGGGTTTTATCCCCCGCAATGGGTGCATCCTTTTTCCGAGGAGAGGCGACTTTGGAATAATGTCTGTATATGGAAACGTCTTAAATATGGACATGTTTATTCCCAACTGTTTCCTACAGTTTAGCAGATAACTTAATTACATGGATGGACCCTTTAAATGGTAGTACAAAGATACTGAGACATGCGGATAAATGGATTCCGGATTAAACAGATCCAACTCTACCTACATATTTCAGTCAATGAAGCTGAACTGATAAAATGTATACATCATTTGTAAAGATGATATCGGAAAGCGATTTTGAATTCACTTAAGTAATTACGTCCCTTCAATAAAACTTCCTGTTAGTCGAGTGAGTAGAAGTAGCTCCTATATTCTCGGAGGGACATATCCAATAATATGTTAAAAGTTAGATTAAAACCAACCGGTCAGTTTTCCTGTAAGTCAACGACAACCAAGGCGAATAATTTAATATTGTACAAAGAACAGTATTGATTTTTCTAAGACTTGCTGGAAACAGCATCTGCAACCGTCTTTTTTTAATTGTTAATTTGTTTGATGGTTGATGTAGAAAAGCATTGAATTAATCATGTCTGAAGTAGTACATATTAGGGGAGGTGGGACAATCGGGTTTGATCTGCCTTATTTTAACAGTACTTTTAACATGTTATTGACCATAACATGCGGACGAAATCGGATTTAAGTGCCTTTATCAAGGACACACTGAAGCAGACAACCGATCTGACATTGTGACAACTGAACTATTGCGGCTACCTAAACAAGGCAATGACTTTTTGTGGATACAGAAACATAAATAAAAATTAACGTTTCTATGTTTGTAGCATCTGTCAAACTTACCAACCTGCAACATTAATCCTAACAAACTGCATAGATCAAAATTTGCCGGATAATTATGCCATAGCAGATCTGGGTCTCTGCAGTTTGCATTTGGATTTAACATACGTTATACGCGAGTATATATGGTACAAGAATGTAAAACTTGCAACCAAAACAGCACGTTACTAAGCACACGTATGAATTTCGAACATTTTAACACGAGTGCAGCTTTTTGCAAACCCGGTGGCCTACGATGCGAATGATACGGAAGGTATTCAAAGAATGAGAATGAAATAATAACGTGAAAATAATTTATTGATAGTAGCGGACCAACTGATATTTATCTACAATAACAGCGCCCGAAACGTGTGCAAAATCACATGTAAACTTCTTATAATGCTGATATATTTGTTCTGGATTTACTAGTTCAAGATAAACCGAAACTAGCGAAATACTTGAAGTTCAATTTACATATTGAATAATTGGTTTGGTCTGAGAACGCAATTTCATTGTAACCATGGGTCGATATCAATTACCTTTTCACTATTTTCTTGAATTGCAAAATTAAACAGAAAGAGTTTGACTTCAAAATGAATGAAAGAATTTTTTTTTAAAGTTACGATTACTTAGCTTAACTGATATCATAAAATGTTTAAAACCGTTTACCATTTTGATACGTTCAATGTATCATTTATCGTATTTACTTACTTGGCAAATACATTTATTCGCAATACAGATTTTAGACCGAAGACCTACCCATGGCCTGCGAAGAAAGCACACCTATTATCAATTAAATATTTTATTTATTAAGGCGTATGATCGAGTTACCCAAGGTTAAGGCTTGGACCGTTGAAATACCAAGATAGCAGTGTGCGTTAGATTCACAATTACGATAGGTAGGAGATAGGTGTCTGAATGATTTCTTTTCCACTATATGACTCCAAAGAAAAGACATACCTGACTTTATTCAATGCCCTTGGTAAGATCAATGAGTATTTGAACACCAATTTATATTGTTGTATTCAAGCCACAAAATGGCGATTGTCCCTATCTGAGTCAAATCCGTCTCTACTCAGTGCCTCCCGACATCAGTGTATGTCTTCTGCGTTCGGGAATTATCAAGTTTTAGTACTGGTCAGCTTTTGCCAGTCCTTTTTGGATATTTTTCGTTGTCGCTAAATTATATTCTTGCCCCATGTAATCCATATATATATATCCCGTGAAAGCTTCGGATAGGTTAAAAACTGTAATTGGCACGTTAACGAATATTATTTTGTTCCCTGTTGGAACCATGATAGATAGTGGGTGTTATATGACAAATTATCACACAAGATGGCTGTGTGTTATATGACAAATTATCACAGTACTTATACCATGGTAGTCGGATTGATTTTAAAACTCGGAAACTTCCTACTAACTACTCGTAATCGTCCGTTTTCTTTTCTCAGATTTCCAAACAATCTAATTTGTCTCAGATATATGCAAGCTCAACAAGCCATGGCAGTTATTGTCAACTTAATTGTTTCCGTAAATTATGAATTTATACGTTGGTAGCTTCACCAGTCATTTCTTAAATTTATCCGTCCCCTACGAAGGTGGTGTATGTATGCACGTATGTGTGTGTGTGTGTGCGTATGTTGTTACGTATCGGCTCGTTCAAAGTAACACAAAGAAAGAGCGACTACAACAAGCTTTGTAAATTTTAACAATAATAATTTATTTCCCTAGAAAACACGGAGAAAAGGTAAATATGTGAAACAAGACTTACGATTTACGAAGAAGATCCAAAAATTTGTTCTAAATTTGTGAAAACACATTAGTCCTGTGAATAAACAGTTCTAAATTGATACAGTCTGAATCTCAGTTCCGTTCCAAGATGGCGGATGATGACGTCAGACGAAGGCTAACACAAAATGTCCAGAATTTTCACTGTAAAGCACAATTTGCATTGTTCTGTTCCGATTTAGAAATAATTTCATCAAATGTCTTTGTCCAAAGCCAGTAGTGTTGTTCTCCAGGGAAAATAATTACTTAGAAAGTAGATGAAATACAGCTACCACTAACAATACACATGTTGTTCCTCGTACGAATGAACAACTCTTTCCAGCACAGAAATACCTTTCTTAAGGTATTATAAACTCTGTAAGATGTTATGATGTGACTCTGAACTACGACTGACTACGACTACGGCTGAACTTTCTTACCGATAACTGAGCATTTAAAACAAGCTAATACGTCATTTCATGTACACATGCACGAATAACACGTGTGATTTCGAAATCACATCTGGGTATTACAAAAGCGTAAACAAGTAATAACGTGGTCACAGCCAATCATTTACATAGCTCTTTCTCACTGCTTACTTGATACGAAAAACCGTCATGCAAAAATCGTGCTTACACGAGTCACATTTACGTTTGAAATAAATACGATGTTTCTAACAAACTATTAGACCCATGCAAACATAATCATCATAATAAAAATAACTACATTGAATGATATAAAAAATAAAACTAAAAATGCAGCAAAGAATTAGAAGAATTTAAATTTTAACATGTAATTTAACTACAGGGTCGTAACAATGTATGTATGTATGATTGGATGGATGAAAGGATTATGAATATTATATTGATCATATTGTTTATCATGGTATGACGACACCATTATGAACGAAATTTGTTTTTATTTACGCGCTTGACCTTGTCCAGTTCATGGCCAATCCTATAATACAATATCATGATACGCACATACTGTATGTTAAACAATGACCCGAGTTTCATCCGTAATCATTAACATGCCTGCTATATTTATACAATAGACTTAACTAAACGTGTGTGGTACAAACCTACTGTACACAAAGGTTACACACGGGGTTAAAGTAATCAATTTCACTTACTTTCGAAATAGGTTATACTTCAATCACTGATAATATCGAACCTTCCTATGATTACATGTAATTGAAAGGAATCAACAGGTGTTAACAAGTCCACGTTCAGGGTTTCCTCGACCTGTTCGGAAATGAAATAGAACTCGTACAACTAACGAGGACAGCGAATGGAGAATAATTGTACATAAGTAATAACAAATGTAAAACGTTCGACACATTGACAGCCAACCCAGGTTTGCTTGCTCTTAGAATTAAACATACTGGATTTATCAACTCAAAAATAGAATAAATGTTATCAATAAATGAAGACTGAGAAAAGACAATTTTCCTTTTGTTCGCTGTAAGTGCAGTTTAATGACTGGTTTAATTACTTTGACAATTACATCGGAACTTCTGTGGAAATTGTTTATTGCCAAGTAAATGCCAACTACAAATCTATAAAACAAGAATACATTTTTGTAGATGCAGTTGAAAGACTGATTTTTCTTTAAGTAATGCATGAGTGAGAGAACTGGAATTCTTGCCGAGTTGTAGAATCTATAGATAATATGGGCGATGTGGGGTGGTTTTGAAGGTGCAGGAAACCAAAGTTTCTCTACAGCGCTGCCGATAGGGATAATTTACCATTTATTTTATCTTTTCAAGAGACGGTTTTGAAGGATTTTCTTTGACTTTTCCGAGCCATTTTTCTCCAGTGTGCGTTAGGGTATCTATACAACTTTTGCCTTCCCTAAATTCTGAGTCAGAGATACTTTTTCCCCAGAAAAAAATGTTTTTTTTTTTAATCCTCAGGATAAAATTTCTCTAGGCAGAAAAGCTCCATTATATTTCTGCATATTCCACTCGGGCATTCCCAATTCCGATACATTTTAGCTGTAAAAATGATATATAACTGCTCACAATACTTGTAAATAACAGATACTAGTGTTACGACCCTGTAGTCAAATTACATATGTGTTAAAATTTAAATTCTTCTAATTCTTTGTTTCATTTTTTTATTTTATTTTTATATCACTAAACGTTATTGTTATTATGGTGATGATTATGTTAGCAAGGTCTAATGGTATGTTAGAAACATCGTATTTATTTAAAACGGAAATGTGACTCGTGTAAGCACGATTTTTGCATGACGGTTTTTCGTATCAAGCAAACAGTGAGAAAGAGCTATGTAAATGATTGGCTGTGACCACGTTATTTCACAATGATACTTCTTTAGGGTTTCGTAATGTCCAGATGGATTGCGAAATCACACGTGTCTTCCGTGCATGTGTACATGTAATGACGCATTAGCTTGTTTTAAATGCACAGTTACCTGTAAGAAATATTTAGTCATAGTGTCGTGGTCATAGTCGCAGTCAGTTATACTTGAGAGTCACATCATAACATCTTACAGAGTTTCTAATACCTTAAGGAAAAGGTGTTCCTGTGCTGGAAAGAGGTGTTTGTTCATTCGTACGTGTTGGGAACAACATGTGTGTTAGTGGTGGTAGCTGTATTTCATCTACTTTCTAAGTAATTATTTTCCCTGGAGAACAACACTACTGGCTTTGGACAAAGACATTTGATGAAATTATTTCTAAATCGGAACAGAACAATACAAATTGTGCTTTACAGTGAACATTCTGGACATCTTGTGTTAGCCTTCGTCTGACGTCATCATCCGCCATCTTGGATCGGAACTGAGATTCAGACTGTATCAATTTAGAACTGTTTATTCACAGGATTTATGTTTTCACAATTTTAGGTCATATTTTTGGATCCTCTTCGTAAATCTTAAGTCTTGTTTCACATATTTACCTTTTCTCCGTGTTTTCTAGGGAAATTAATTTTTGTTAAAATTTACAAAGCTTGTTGTCTTTACACTTTGTTACTTTGAACGAGCCGATACGTACACTAGAAAAATCTCCTATTCTTGATGCCGTCTATCAGCTTCTTGATGGTGTCTTGCTGTCAGTTTTCTTTATGGTGTCTTTGTCAGAACTCTGGTAAGGTCGATGATTGATATCAGCTTATTCAGCGTTCATGGTGAAAAGGTCTGCAGGAGAAATATATAGTAAATTAACACACAGTAGTCTTTGCGCAGCCTGTCTTCAGGCTTCTAGATTTACGGACAGACAGACATGACCAAATAAAAACGCAATCGCTGTAAGCGAGAGAGGACATAAAAGTGAGGGGAGATAACGAATCTTAAGCACTGCCCCATATCCGTACAAATGTCTCTAATTAGCGAAATATTGTTTGCCCAACTATTCACTGGTCCAGAATAAATACAAACTTCTTTGATTAGACTAATAAAAATCAATCAATAAATAAAGAGCTAACAGAGAAAATGATTTAACGAACTTTGTGTTTTCGTTTCTCCATTTATCAAATAAAGAAACTTGTCCTAGCCACATATTCATTCCATGATAAGTTTAGTTTCACTATGGGAAATTATTCCGAATACATCAGGTAACTAACACATTCGGATATACGATCATGTTAGCTCAAGATAATGGAATATGTAATTTCATGTAGAAGCCAAGGGAAAACGTCTTGGTCGGTTGAAGACCTCTCTCTCTCTCTCTCTCTCTCTCTCTCACACACACACACACACGAACACACGTGTGTATACTCTCTCTCTCTCTCTCTCTCTCTCTCTCTCTCTCTCTATATATATATATATATATATATATACATTGACATACTTACATACATTCATATATACATCCATATATAGAGAGAGAAAGAGAAGAAAAGAGACACGCATATATATATATATATATATATATATAGAGAGAGAGAGAGAGAAGGGGGATGGAGGAGAGCACACGCTAACAGGCTGCCGTTTCTTGGTGACACCATTTATGTGCCGGATTCGCGTGACTCTGAGAAATGTATTCTTACGTCTCTGATAAGTAACAAGAAAGAGCAAAACCAACAAGTTTTGTATAACTGAAATTAGATTATAAATTTTTTTCCGTAACATACAAACTGAAAGAATTAAAAAATAACTTCAAGAGTATGGTGACTGAACCCTTAAAGTCCTAAATGTTCCATCGATTCCAATAGTTTCGGTTAATACGAATGAGTTCCATAGGTATTCCGAAGTATAGTCAGTAATGTACTGATGTGTCAACAATACCGAAGAAATCACTATGCTACAATCCCAGTGTCCTTAAATGAATTCACAGTAATTCCGTACAGCTATTATATATCCAATTAGTCTTTAAATGAATGTTTGAGCATTGTAATTCTAATGAATGATTATTAAAATTTCTCTCAATGAGTAACTCTTCCGTGATCGATAGTACTTCTAAGAATGCTTAATTCTATTTATTAATTTTCCTTTACAAGTGAACAGATCAGCAAATCTACACAGCTAATCAGGAAATTAGGTCGGCTAAGCCTTTCTCCAGAACTCATTCCTTACCTGAATATCTCAACCTTGGAACTTTATGAATGAAACAATTTACGCACGAAATATGATTCATCTTTAAATTGAAGACTACGATCATAGGATATTAGCTTTAAATTTTTCATGATCTAAATGACCCTTACATAAACTACTATTATGTAGATATGCATAACAGTATGCTGATGGAGTCTGTTCAAAGTATGTGCAATTGATTGTTACCGATTTTTCTCTCTCATTTCTTTTTTTCTTTATTGCTTTGCTTTTTATTTAGACCGACAATGTTCTGTTTGGGACTATGTCTCTCTCCGCCACCATATTGTACCATCTGAACAAAAGTAGTTCGGAATATATTGCTCAGTTCAGGAGAATTGCATCTCCGGTTTCTTGTTCGACTTAAAAGACCGAGGATGTTCTGATTGAATCAACACCAATCTGAACATCTCTGGCCCATTGCGTTACGTCGATATATAACCTCGGATGTAGCTGCAGAATACAATGTACACATAAATTTGATGGGTTTGAGTGAGGCAGAGTGCACTACTTATATTTTGCGACAGAAAAAGTCAGATGATGTTTCTTTGTGACTTCGTTTCCTTCCGTCACCATAATGGCCATGTGAACAAGAGTAGTTCCTAATATAGTTCTCAATGGCGGCGAATTACATCCGAGGTCTTTTCTCGTCTTGATGAAAAGGCTGAAGACATTCACATTATATCTGTGTCAAAATTGTGCTTTTATGTGACATGTGACATAGCTTTTCATTATGAACACTGAATAAGCTGACAACAATCATCGACCTTATCAGAGTTTTGTTTAACCTCTCTGGAGTGTCACAATCGTTTGCATAGATCTTATTCTAGTTCAAATAAACCTCCACGTTGTTCCGTGAGATCTTTGCCACACGAGGGTCCCTTTCTAAAGCACTAGCTAAATGTTCTAAAGAAATCCGATGTTACGGTTTTTAAGAAAACCACTTTCTTAAACCATCGGAGATAGGATTTATGAACCACTTATGCATTGTTGTTAAACATACGGGATCCGGAATTTTGAAACTCTTGCAGAATATGTTAAACGCAGAGAGTTCAGATTTCTGAAATACTTGTAAAATTAGTATTGGTCTATACTCTCGTCCTTGTCTGTAAACATCAAGCAAAATAGCATATATTTATTAAATTAAATAATGGCACGAGGAGAAATTGTTATAGACTGAATAGTTTTCAGAGAGGTGACATAGCTATTTCATGAGTTTAAAATAAAAGCAACACTAGCAGTATCAATAGATAACGTGTATTTGTGTTCAGATTTGGAAATATTAAAAGTGTGTTCAAAGCCAAGTTGTATGACAAAACAACAACAATCAAAACAAAAACGAAACCAAAAAATAAAAATAAAGAAAAAAATAAAAATAAAAACCCCATGAGAATAGATCTGTTGTTTTGTCGATTTAAAGTATCAAAAAATATATCCTGCAATGTTTTAGAAAAGATGACAGTTTATAAATAACTTTTCACGATAAAAAGATAGACAAGGAATAAATTACTTATTTGATTGACTAAATATACAAATATACAAATTAAATTCAATGAAATTTACAATTCAAAGATAACAGTAAACTATACACAGTTACTTTTACAAAAGATCAATAGAAAAGGGATGGCGTTAATGGAAACGAATGGGGTCAAGAAACGTAGCAAAGTCCGGAAAATAAGAGTTCTATTTGTCGATGAATTTCTGATTCTTTGTTGATAACCCCTAAAGACATTTAGTACAAAGTTTACAGGATTTGAAACTTCATACGAATGGTATGCAAAAATGAATGGTTATGACGAACCATTTAGCAGCTGTGAACCAGCAGAAAATATTATTCCGATAAAATTAATGATATGACAAAGATATGCTTCGTTGTCTTTCCAGGACAAACATACTTCCATAGAAACATCCTCACCCTTAGCGACGATGGATGAAACATATCACATAGAAAGCAGTATTAAAACGAATGGAAACTTTGAGTTTTCTTTTAAAATAAAGATGTTCTAAACTAAAATAAAATACGTAGAAAAACTAGCGCTCTAGAAAATGAAGGAAATATTGCACTTTTTGTGGATTTGTAGTGACTATAAAAACCAGAATTAAAAAAGAAAGTACATTCGAAAACATCACAGTAAAACAGCAAAATTGTGCTCACGATAAACTTAGTATGAGGACTACAACGTAGGAAGCGTTGTAGTATTGTAATGAATGACATCACAGAAGAAATTACCCAACTCGACAAATAACATCTTAAGAGCATGCATGCTGACAAAAGAAAAATCAAATTAAATGTCTTATTAGATTTGTATTATGGTATCGTTATATATTGTGGAAGACCTGATACTTGTTACGGATTTAGGAAACCAGATTAATCTGTTGATGGATTAAGAAGAACGTTAGTCTTATATTCTCGATAAAGAAGGCTGTCACCCATCAATAATGGTTGTTTCAGACTGAGCATGGATTATAGCTGATATGGAAAGTAGGTAGGTCAAAGCGACCTATATATCGACACGTGGTGTCTATTTCTTAAGAGGCAGACATTGGTGAAAGTTAGTGTCTAGGTTATTCTTTTGAAGGCGAAATGAGTTATTTGAACACAGAACCGTTTATGACATAACCTAAGTGTCCGTTACTTTTTTTTGCGGAAGTAGGTCACTCTTTTGCTACAGCAGCGATGGAAAATCGAGCCAATTAAAAAAGATGTCATGCCAAAAAGCTTAAATTATGGAGCTTAAACAGTATTCTCACAGCAATGTACTAAAGTTGTTTGCGAAATTTTACCTCCCAGCTAGAGACTTAACAAAGTCCATGGGAAAATACCATGCGTAGCACCACAGGCGAATAAATATTGATGTGTTGGTAATAGCTGACGCTTATAAATTTCATTGCGAGAACATTTCGAAGATAATAGACCGCTAAGTACATTTTGTGATAGGCTGTGTTAAGTTTTTGTTTGTTAGATATGTCTATTAGACATGGAACCTCAGACCAACCATTAAATGTTAAGGTCAAGGGTTAAAGTCTATATTAGATTAAATTAGATAGGGACAACTAGTATAAGATTGTATACAATTAAACCAAACATAAAAATATGGTTCAGTGAAAGAGCTGTTGTGCTTATGATTATAGTAAGGAAAATTCTCGTTGAGATATTAAATGCTTGATTTGTTAGGCAAACTACGGGAAGTTTGAAAATAAATTTTAGCTCAACCTAACCTTCCATGGATCACTTAAATGCTGCATTGACATATACTCGTACATACCAACGACTTATCCAATATGGCGACAAACTTCTTAGGTCAACAATATAACCAAATCTAGCTGAGTTGGGAAAGTTCAGTTTAACAGGACAATTTATCTGTGGTATCCTGACGTTTGTAAATTTGTAAACTAAGTCAGGGTTTGTAATTGTTTTGTCTTGATCTTCCAAACGTAGAAAGTGCTGCCTGACGTAAAAATGTTCCCATGCACCGAGTCGACCCTTTGCACCGAATCAACGGTGAGTTTCCATTTTTCTTGAAATTTACTGTTTACAATTTAGCTTTCTCCAATTCCGTGCGAGATTTAAAGGCAATGAGCTCTACGCTAGAGCGGCGTGGCTTCACTACCGGCCGGTTCTGCTGGAATGGATATCTGACATATTAGATGTGATTGGTTAATGTGGCAGATCAAATGGTGCACATCTGTACGCTAGTGAACCTTTCTTCACTACCATTAGATGTTCGATCAGGTATCAACGTCTCATATGTCATTCACACTGCTGTGACGTTTTCAGGCCAACTAGCCAATGATATACCAGTATGGGTAAATTCCTTGATGACAGCTAAAAATAGATGTGAGATACGCAGACCAACCATTTTACGCGCTTCAAGAAAGGGTGCACCTAAATTTTAACAGTGACAGATGTCTTGTCAAAATACGCTTGGATGACAAAGTAAATAACGACAAAATGAAGACAGCACGCACAATAATACTTAAATAGCGTAAGCCTGAACAGATACCATTACAAACAAACTCAGGCAGAAAAGCTATTTTGTCAGGCTTTCCCTCTTTAAAGGTTTATTGGGAAGCATCGTGTGCACTCTGTCCCTTTTTTAGTACATTACTTTCTCACCCAAGAAAACATCAAACTGTTAAGATGTACTTAAATACATTGTTAATTTTTCATATGTATGCATGCGAACAATATATGTTTGCCACTGGTAATCCACATAAACCCTTTTGTCTCGAAATTATTTTTCTCGCTTGTGAAATATGTACAAGGATTTGTTCTCACTGTGATAATGGTGCAAGCAACTAGTAAAGATGTTTTAAAAAATTTTCTTTGTCTTAATCTGCAAGGTCTCTGACGTCGGGCATTTAAAATGGCATAAAACATCCTGATAGTACTTTACATTTAGCTGTCATTTGATCCAACTACATAATCAAAAATAGTCTTTAGACACTATCTGGCCCATGAATTTCAAGAAAGGATCTAACAATTTCACTACATCGATCGTTCTATCTTCCTCTAGTTAATTCTGTCTACCTGACATTTCGGGTTGCGTCCTAATTTTGACAAACTGGCGGATTGATGTTTTGCACACTATCTTGATATAAGGTTTTATTTATACCATAATTATCCACATTTTCTTCCGAACTTCCTTCTTTTGACTTGAATTTGTTCTTCTTTGGAGGAATGATTAATATTCACCACAAAGCTGCCCACATACCGCAAGATATAAATACTGTCTGGTCTGCGTATACATGTATAAACAAAGAGATATATACAGACAGAGGGAGATGCTGCTTTACTAATAAATAGGAACATAGATCGAAGACATAAATCAAGTGTTATTAATGTTCAAATATAATCAAATGGCTTGCATGACAGCGTGAACCGGTATTTACTCTGTTCTCGTTGCGCTCAAACATTGAGATCATCTAACCGCCGTTTTTTGGGCTTTGTTATGAAATCTACTTCCAACAGGAAAATTCCTCATAATCCAAAGTTACTACGAGTATATAAAGTTCCTCTTCGCTTTAAATCCACGGTAATTTTGATTACTCTGTGTCTTGGTTCCACCGCTGTGCTATTTACAAATTGTCTTCAGAGTCTGAGTGGTCTAGTTTGTTTTTTTCTTCAACATTCCCCCCCCCCCCATCGTTGTGCTATTCTAGTGATTTTCAATTTGATTTTTAATATTTTTCATGAACTGGAAAACATTAAAACGCAAAGACAACGATTGGTCAAGCATACTACATCGATAATACTCTTTTGTCTCGGTATTTTCATCTCTTTTTTTGCCTTCACCAGTAGTTGTAAACAATTTCTAAAATTAAATGCCATGCCCTCGATGATTTAGTAACCAACGTATTAGGTGGAGAGATAAAATACTGAGAAATACTCGGACAGGTTCTTGTTTATCTGATGAAAGATACGATACTGCAGAGAAACCCTAAATAGAATGGAAATTCCCACATTAACCCTCGCTGGTGTCCTTTGCTTCGTAAATGAACGTAATCCTTAGAAGAAATTAACCATCAAAACGGCTGTTCATAGTAAATGAACAGCTAAAACTGTGTCTTTAAATTTCATGAAAGAAGAAACAAAATAATAATAATAATAATAATAATAATAATAATAATAATAATAATAAAGAAGACAGAGGAAACTGTCTAAAATGGGAATAATAGTAAGGCTCATAATTTCTTAGCCATCTTGCCATTCAGAAAACCAGTTTTGGTTCTTTTTTTATTCTACATTCTCCGCTTACCGGATGTTTGGTACACCTTTTGCATGGCTGTAGAAATTGATAAAATCGAAACTTTAGATCAACAACACGATCCAAGCCACGAGAAAAGAATCCACTGTTGTAATCCAAGTGTCGTATGTTTATCTTAAACGTACAGATATGTCAATATGGTCTCCTGACAATGTATTTAATGACTTGTGGTGATTATTTTATTATTTCCCGTAGTACAATACTAGGGTTACTTCTGACATTGATTACATAACGTTTTGATCAATAAAACGAAACTTGGCCAACCTGGAGATTGTGAAGACGCACCGTGTTGTCTATTAATATGAATTCGTGTTGGATTTATATGGTATTGAGTATAATCATTAACAAAGCTTTTAAGCACTCTGGATAAATATGATTCAATCTCACCAAAATGAAGATAATATTCCAATTCCTAATCACAACAGTAAATATACAGTAATAAATTAATACAGATTCCCACGTCGCCATTTGCGTGTCCGCGATGACATAGCGATACATCGCAAAAATCGCAATAGCAGGTCAAAGCCAGGGTCTCACACCATCTAATGTCCATCAAAATGGCAGGGATAATCTACAGATCAATGACAACGGCATCAAAATAGCGCTTTGTTCTGAGCAATCATGATAAACGTGTTGTTGAGATCTCTTTGTGAAAAATTAGTAACTATAACAAAATGTCCTCAGTCAAATGCTGAGCACCATACAGTGGGAGCTTCGTTATCTACAACTATTTTGCAAAACTGTAGTAATTAGAGAAGCCTTTGAAAAAAGATCGGTTAACCCATAACATTATAATGTCTTACGAAGAATGACGATTATGTTTCTATTATATTAACGATATTTAAATCACTTATCAATCCCAAATGTAATATAACTACGTTTTTAAGTGACATTAAAAATAATTTCATGATGAATCAATATATTCAGGAAGTTATGCAATTTAGACCCTTTTTCACAAATTATGAAAAAAAAAATGGCAAAAACGTAAAGAACTCAGACGGAGAACAGAGAATATTATTAACAGATAATAAATGAAATTGAAAACTAAAGGTAATGTTTTCGATTATCAAAAAATAAGTGTCCCTCCACTCATTAAAACGCCGTTACAAACTTTGAGAAAGTTTTCAAACTGCTTGGAATTGACCCTGACTGGCAATTGCAATTCGATGCACATGTAAAGAAATCTATGTAGCATCAAAACAACTGGTTGTCTAAAAGCTTATAGACTAAACCAAAACAAGACTAAAAAAAAAATGAAATTTTAAATAATTTTGATCTTTCTTGTTTATATTTCTGTCGTTTAGTTGGACACTTTTGCACTGATAAAACCCCGAACTAAACCTGAAGAAAACAAACAAACAAATACAAGAGCGTGCTGTGAGATTTTGTGTATGATGATTAATAAAAAACAGTTACCATGAATTTTCACTTTGGGCAAAATGACGACCATGATAGTATGCAGACTTACACCAAGGCACAAATGACAACCACGACAGTACAAAGACTCAGACCAAGGCACACGTAACAGTCATTGTTGTACGCAGACTTAGGCCAAAGCACAGACGACAACCATGAATGTACGCTGACTTAGACCAAGGCACAAATAACAACCATGAGAGTACGCAGATTTAGACCAAGGCACAGATGACAACCATGACAATTCGCGGACTTAGACCAAGGCAAAATGACAACTATGACAGTAAGCAATCTTAGACCAATGGATTTTGAGACTTTTAGAATTCTGAAATGGGGTTATTTCCCAATGTTTTTATTGCCTGATATATCTTTTAAAGATTAAATACAACTTTAGAGATGAAAATAATGAAAACTTTTAGATATGCAGCTGCTATTCTGTGGAATGTGTTAACAAATAATATTAGAAAATAATAAATTTTACATTATTTTACATCCCTAAACTGTTTTAGTTACATCTGCAAATAATCTATCCCTTTCCAAACTCGATTGCCATGACGATGACACATCTTCTAAAAGAAAAATATTTAGGTCCCTGGGCTGCAGGATAGATTGGTTCATTTAACTTGTGACAAAATTATATTTTATATAACGTGTCTGTATCAATCGCTGAAAATGTAACTTATATGATTCGTTTGTAGTTTATATACTGCTTTATAGTGCCAAAGTAAGGGAATTTCACTAGGCAAAGCATGTAAAAAAAATGTGCATTTCAAACAGTCTGTATAAATATATTTAATTTCAGAATATGTACAAATTCCGATGCGTCATATGGAGAACCTATCAGAATACCACTACACGTAACTCGAAAACTACGAATGGTTAAAGTTTGCTGAAAAAATTATGTTGACTCCCATGATTAATGTCATCTGGACAAAGATGGTCAGAAACCAAAACGAGGCGAGTACGAAAGATCAAGGTCATTTGTTATATACATAGGTGCTAAAACGTTGTCAGCATAAGGAAATGCATTGCAGTAACAAAAAATCTTGAAGAACTTATGAACAATTTAGATAAGCAGAATAAAACCTGTTCGAAATAGCCGATGACGATGAAAAGCAAGATTATGTATACCCATCGCCATACTTTTCATATGCTTTCATATCAACGTGCGCCTGCCTCTCCGTCCACGTGATTAATATTGACACTTCTGGAAGGGAATCTCTTCTTCGTTTGCTTGTGTACTTCGTCAGGATTTTTGAGTTAACATTTCCTTTAGTTCACGTATTTTCTTTACTGTTTGTCCCGTTTTATTTGTTTGTACAATCGATTTATGTTTTGTGGAAGCAGCTGAACTTTCAGGATCGTAGTAAATATGTGGAAAATACTGAACTTTGTTGTAGTTTCCAATTGGGTGTGTGTGCTTTTTGGTACATCGTTTAAACGGTATACTTTTTAGGGCTGATAAATTGTTTTTCATCGCTCTCAACAAATTAACATGATATGCGTCTAGAACGGGTATTTATTTTTATAAATGGTCAAACTTTCTTCAATCTTTTCAAATGCATCAATGATTTTATATTTACCGTATATGGACATTTGCCATTCATATCGTTCTTTCTGAAACAGTTAATGGACATATTGAATTCCCCCATACTTTTTAAAATATAACTTCGTATTCAAATTATTTCGACTGCCTAGGGGCCTCCACAGGGTTTTGATCCGGCACTGATGTTAATGGACAATACATTTTGAAATAGGAATTGAACTGTCTTCAGTTGATTTTATACGATCAGTGAAATTTAGACAAGATCAGTCAAATAAATTTGGGTGATCCTGTGGGGCAGTAAACAAAATCCTAATTTCGAGCCCTGATGTATCTTTATTTGTATGTGATCTTTCTACTTCAAGAAAAGTAGACAAGTATGGATTCTTTGAATATCTTTGTGCAAGGGGTGACAGGTTTAATGAGCTTGAAGCTCTCTGCTTAAACCCTAGATATTCCATCGTTTTTAATTATATGTGAAGATGTTTTCTTGAATAAATATTATTTAAACTAACTTTTCGTTGAAACGTTGTCGATTGACCTTGTGAAGCTTACGAGATCTTCAGGTTGTGCCATTCTCATTTTTCGTAGTATCCTCAGCTAAGATTCGCGCTAAAACATTGCTACGTACGTTACATACAGTAAATGTTTACACACATATAAAAATCAATGACGGACTTTTTATCCAATGCCTTTCATGTATTAAATTTAAAGCATATGCAAGCTCATTGATTAATTTCAGGGTGGAGTCTTTACGGAAAATTTCCGAGGGAATGTGCATGGAAAGCTTTCTTACATGGTGTATTTAAAGACTAAGTAGAATGCTTCTATCTCACGGTCTAAATAACTAAACATTTATGCAAGAAAAATATTAAACAAAAATTCTTTTATCGAAGGCAGAAGGGCACAAATTAAAACTTACCGTATTGTTTAACCACTGCTAGACTGAGCCGCTGTGGCTCTGTGGCTAGCGTTACAGACTCACGTCCGAAATGGTGCGGGTTCGAATCTTATCAACAGACAGCCTGGTTCAGTTACCGTGGTGTGTCATTGGGCAAGTCACTTTACTCAAATTTCCTCAGCATAAAAACAGCCTATTTGTGTTGCTGTGCCTTACAACACCAAATTTATTATGAAGACGTTATTGCCATTCAGAATTTTAGGTTTCGGCGTTTTTTAATTATAAAAAAGAATAAATGGTATCCTTTTCAAAATCCTTTAAAACATTGGCACGACATGCATTTTTATCCTTGTAGGCATTCCAATCCGTTCTGCCTGCTCACAGACAATTTGTAAACAGTCAATCTGCAAACTTTTCATACGTGAAACTTTTGTTATTGGCACGAACATGCTGCCCACGAGATCTAATGCAGGTATATCCTACTATCAAACGGTTTTTCTAAACAATGCACGTAATTTGTAAGAATGCAAAGAACCGTATTACTTGTAAATAAACTTGTATTATTGGTAAAGTCCAGATAGATATCGTTTCTTTATTTCTTGACTATACCAGCAAACTATACCAGCAACGGTTGTCTGAGTGACCATCACGCAGTTATCTACTATCCAACACCCACACTATACAAATCATTATGCCTGAGTAGTGACCAGTATCCAGTGATATACTATCCATCATCCACACTATACCATTAACATGCCGTTGGATTGATGAATACCTTGCATCTACTAACTAATACGCCGTTTGTTGTGACCAATTCTACGTTATCTACCACCCATCACCTACACTATGCTATCAATGCGCAGTCTAGCTGCATGGCGTGCCGTCACATTCGTCTTCGTTTAACTTTGGTAGTGTAAATCATATTATTTTCTCGTGTAGAATTAATCTTTCTCGTTGATCGTCCATACTCAAAAATAAAATTTCTTTCTTTTAACTTTTTATATTTGTGAACGGTACTGTATAAGAAAACAAACAAGCTTGGTGTATGGGTTGGTATGCTTTTATATCAAAGTAGAAAGTTCCATTGTTTTTGTTTAAATGGCAAAAGCTAAAACTATATCGAACTTATGCATCATACGTGCAGTGATTTGTACTTGTCAAGACACTACTTATTTCTGTTTGTCTTTAAAAATACCCATCACACACAAGGAAGGGTAGGAGTGCTTATACATGCTATACCCACAAACATACTTTTGTTATCACACGAGAGGTAAGAGGATTAAGTAAGTATTAGGGTCTTTTTTCAGAAGACAAAGGCATACACAAACATAAAACACGTGGGTTGGCAATGGTTGAATACTATCTCTGTTTCTGAGAGAATTTGGTGGCCCTTAAAGGGAAAGTTGGGTGTTTAAAAACATTATGAACTTGACGAAATCAACTGCAATTGCCTTTCACCTTTTCCACGTCCAAGTCCTACAACTGCTGTGGTAATTGTGGCAGTAGTGGTTACCACAGCTGTTGAGATCTGTGCAGTGCAGGATGAATGTGTAGGTCTCTTTCTCTTGAGTTTCTCCAAAGAAGTTTGATAATTTCTTTTAGGTATTTTAAGCTTGCCAAAATGCCTTGTAACAAACAAGCAGTTTTGTTTTCACTCTCTTCATTCTGTTTGAAGTTTTGTTCATAGTTTTTTTATTCTGCTCTTCTTGCTTTCTCTTTTCCTCTTCTTCTTGTTTATCGAATGTTTGCTTTCATTTCAAAACAGAATCTGGCTCTTCCTTCTGTTATGTTCTGAAATCATCATAGACTGGTAATGACGGAAAAAGAGGTGAATGTGGTTGCAGCAATCAGGAATTCTTGCGTACATTCTCTTTCTGTAACTTACCGCGTGCAACATCCGATTCGTAATTCAAAGGGTAGCGGATTTGAGACCGGCCTAGATCAGCCTCAATGCATTCTTGGGAAAAGCATGACATAGCTGAGTATTGTATTATTAGTGTCGATTAAACCAATCAGTCATCTTTTACTATTCTCTCCATTCTGTTAAATGTCTATATAAAGCTACTATTTATTTATCTTCCATTCCAGACTGGAGACTTCAAACTGTTGTTATTGATCGATACTCTCAAACGATCTTATTCTATAGCTTGGCGAAAACGAAGATAAAATTCGATCCAATGTGTAACAAAAATGAACTGACACTAGATCTGTGGTTTTAAAAACTTAACCCCAAAAGAAAACTCTTCAAACTGTCGTAAGTGTTAGCTAGGCTCCGAACTTTTTTATTCTTTCCAATGTGTCACGAAAAAAAATGAACTGATATTAAAACATGTGGTTTCAAAACTAGTCCAGAAAAATATTGTAATTAATCTTTGGCTTGGCGAAAGAATACATTTGAATATATTTAGACCGTGTAGTCGTACGAAAGAATACATCTGAATATACTTAGACTGTGCAATCGTAAGAAAGAATACATTTGAATATATTTAGACTGTGCAATCGTAAGAAAGAACACATCGGAATATATTTGGGTACAAAACTTCTAGACAGAAAATTTAAAAAAAAAAAAAAAAAATTAAATCTCATTAATTTTGCCGTTTATACAAACACGAACTCACAACTTTACAAGAAATCGTAATTTTATACAACCCTAAATTTTGATTTAACAATTTAAAAAAAAAAAAAAAAAGGACAACAAACAAACAAAAACAAAAAACAAAACAAAACAAAATCGAATAATCTCATTTTCCGATATTTTGAGACTGACTGGTCAGACTTTTCTTTTTTAAACTGGGGCATTTCCAAAAAAGTGGTCAGATATGTCAAATATTTAAAAAGGAAATATGAACAACCCAAGAGATTACATGGCGCATTTGTCCAAAATATTGGCATCTATTATAAATAAACGGTCGTATATATATGCAGAGAGCTATCTTCTAACAGAAGAATCTCGTGGTGTCCTATTAAATCTATCTTTCTCTCAATCTGCCTCATTTTTTGGGTTGGCTAAAAATTATTCTCTCCCTAGAGTAAGATGCACCGCTTAGACATCGTTTTATGCCAATGTATTTATCACGCAAAACAAATAGGTCAACAGTAATGAAATAATTAAAATCTTGGACTGCAAAACAAAATAATAATAAAGTACATTAACTGACCTTATTTTTAAATATGATGTTGGTGCATTGTTTTCTTATAGTATAAACGAAGAACTCTTTCAGGATTATAACAGTTTGTGAATGTCTTCATTCAAGATCAAAACAATTTTTGGGAAGAAAATAAAAAGAAAGAAAGAAATCCAAGGTCAGTGCAAATTGGTTAGATTTGTAACAAGTAAACTGACCTTGGATAAAAAGTTGGTAAACGTACTGTCTGGCACATACATAGCAATTTTTTCGTGAGAATCTTGGGTAAGAGATGGTAATTTTGCTTACAAAGGTGGAGGGTAAGCTAGACCATAATATAGGGGTTAGAAGTTTTATTTTATTTATATGGGGTTCATGAGATCTTACCTGACTTTGTTTGAAACTATAGGACATTTGAAGTCACATTTCGCTAAACGAAGTCGACTACACTCTGTTTCCTAGTGTTTCAAACATACACACTGAAAACGCACTTAACATACCACACCACACGTGGATGATGTTATAGTCTCCACAGGGTTGTTTCCCTTTATATCAACGTATCCTCTCATTATCCAATCTAACTAGAATGACTGCTTACTCTATATATTTATTTGGATGACGATGAAGGTAGTGCTAAATAAGCAAATGGTAATTTTTAAATGAAAACAAAAAATAATTAATTTCGTTTACTCTTTGAAAAAAAACCCCCAAAAAACAGCCAGGTCACGCAAGATTCCGGCCATTGGCTAGCCAGTGGACTTCACCAAACAAGTTTCCACGTTAATACGTTAATGTAGACTCTATGTTAAATTCTCTCTCTCTCTCTCTCTCTCTCTCTCTCTCTCTCTCTCACACACACACACACACACACACACACACACTGAAACTACTGCAAGCACTGTTCGTGTACATTTTAAGTTTTATTTTTGGTGTGATTTTTCCCTTACTGTAATTATATACTATGCAATGCTATGTTTCATGCTTATGATTTTTTATGTTTTATGCAAAGTTGGTAGAAAGCTAGTTAGAGCTTATGTTAAATTGGTGTTTTAATTATGCTGACTCGAGTAAATTTAGTCTATTCCAATAGGTAAATAGTTTTTACTGGCATTCCTCCTCCCCGAATAGTAACCAAGTGAGATTAATTTGCATGCATATTTTAAAGATTGAGGGCCCTCGCTTTTCAAGTCAAGGATGATACTATGCAATATTAACAAGCCGGAGTAAATGGAAATGAACATTTTTCGGTGTGAAATTTGTGCTATTAAAAACAAAAATAGAACGAGGAATAACTCGGATATCGAAAGCAGCTAAGTCTGTAGGAGTTACTGTTCTTGGAAGTAAAAGTACCGTTGTCGTAGTGATTTGATGCTACGCATGCTCAGTGGTGTAGCAGTGTTAAGAAAATGGCGACCCGCACCTGTTATGACAGTTATCTCTAGAAGAAATTGTAGGTGCTGACTTTTGCATCATTTCAAAATAATTACCCAATATAAAATCATTACTCAGTTTATTTATCTGACCTATTCCTATGCTACTGGTACGACGGTTTATTGCACATTGCTGTGTTTATAGTAGCAAATTGTGACGAGCGACTGTGGTGGTGGTGGTGGGGGATGTCATTCAAAAGAGGATTTTCTTTTTTTATTTTGTTTTTAAATAGGATTATTTTGAAACAGAAGATAATCGTGTAATATCATAGAAGAACACCACAACACGTGAGAAGTAATTCACTATACAACCTTGCACATCCTAAGTATAATTTCTTTTTCAAATTCCTGCGGTGTACAGGAATTACCACCTTGCATCATAGTCGACTTCTAAACCACTCCTTCCTCAGTTGCGAAAAGTAATTACAGTCTTGCACAGAATTATTAAATCTTTTCATGCTATATAAATTTAAAATAATGTCCTTCTGGTCTTACAAGGAACATCAACCCTAATAATAATAACATGGAGCAAACATTTTTCAAAATCAAACTTGCACTGGTTTTTTATCTTGCACAAGAAAAGATTTAAAAAAAGAAAATAAGTTATCCTTCTGTTCTTGTTTAATCTTTATGGTATATGTAAAATTTCAAAACTGTATAAAAAGTGCCTTTAAAATGTCAATTGAAATTTGTGTTCAGTAACTTGATTATTAATGTCTCACTCTCTGTTTTGATGAAGTGACAAACTCCTAGTCCTACAATGTAAGACATAGCACATATTGTTTTTGTTTTAGTGCTATCACCCCTCAGAACAAAAATATCGGGTGATGTGTCTTATGTTGTAGGACTAACAAACTCCCAGTTCTTGAAAAAACGCATCTCTGAATGACATTATGAGCACAACATTTATTTGCACAGCTCAAGATTGAGTGATACATAGAGAACAAAATCTGTCAAAAATCTATCATATAATATCAGTTCTAAACTGAAACATACAATGAAAAAAGTCCATTTCACTAATCGTCTTTTCTCCAATCAGTATGTACTCATAAAATTCTTGACTAACTATTTTGATGGGGCAAGTCAACTTCCCACCATAATAGGCGGCCGGTCTGCTACTGTTCATGCGATGGCAATGTGACTCACAGCATTAGCAACACTATTTAGAATTGTGTGTTGTAAAGTTTCATGTGGATCTGTCATTACTGATTTTATCAGGTGGTTCTTTATTATTATAATTTGTGCATATTTTGAAGAAACATCATTTTTTGATATACATTTATTTAATTATTAAATCGGCAGCCTCAAAATTTATTTCTTGTTTATACCAAAGTATTAAGGTTTTTTTATCTAAGTCAAGGAACTTTAAGAGTAAAATTTCAATCATCCTTAAAGAGAATGTTGATATGTAACTTATTTTGATCAATACAATTTTCTTAACTTGACGATAATGAACAGAATGATAATAATTTGAAATTAAAACCTTTTCCTGTAACTGTATGTCTTTTGTCACAGATTATTTGCATAAAAATGAGTTATGAAGGTTGAAAAATGGTTTTGAAGTAATAAAATAAGTCATTTAAGGACTGATTTTCTGCATATCCACATTGCCAATTATTTTTTTTAAAAAAGAACAATAAACCAAATCTAATATTTGTTTCTCAGAAGTAAATCGTTTAATATATTACCATCATGATTTTTTCCAATTTGATTTGTTTAGCTTTTGACACAAAATGTCTCCCCAAACCAAAATTATACTATGTATAAAAAAGCTTGAGGAATGCTAAATTAAGTTTCTTTATGTAATTTTTCATATAAACTTGTGTTTCTATGTGCTGTTGGTGTTGCTTTGCATTATACATGTATTTGTTTTACTGGAGCATATGTACAACAGCATCACAGGCAGAGATGACTTCTGTGAAGTGCATCAAAAATGGTAATCTAATACACAAACTTTCCAACAGGTGGTCATCTTGTTGAAAGAATGTTAAGAACAGTATTGTGGAATATATCATTGTCATTTGTTATGCATGCTTTGCTAAAATAACTAAGCTTTTAAATGTACTGAATGGTACAGTCAGGAATATTTGCATCATAAAAGCAATTCCTAGAAAATTAAAAAAGAGTAAATTTTTTAGAAGTAAAAAGTTATTTATATTTCTGCCCTTTATTATATTTTTTAGTGGTGTTGAAATTCAAAATATGTATATAAATAAGTGCTCTATAATGTAAATTGAAAATTATATTTAGCTTTCTTGTTCCTGTTGAGTAACTTGATTAGTTTTTGAATCATAATTGTGATTCATACTTAAACAAAAATTAACACTTTTTTTTTAGAAATAGAAAGTAATGTATCTTTATGTCCTAATTTATGTTGTACAGTTTGCTTGAAATTTCAAGAATTAGTATAACAACATTAGATGAAATAAATTGTTTAAGGCCACATAAATTTGTGCAATGATTTATTATTCCTGTTGAGGAAACTGATAAATATTTGCAATAGTCATGGATGTTAAATATTGCATTTTTTTTTTTTGCTTAACATTAAGTTATCTGACATATGTTCATCAACAATATTTGGAACATCAATACATGAACTAATCCATTTCCTTTTTGAGAGACTGCTTGTTTTGGTAGTTGGTATGGTTTCTGAAACGGGTTTTATTGTATTTAAAAAATTATATCATTCTGGAATTTTATATATAACTAAACATATATATATATATATATATATATATATATATATATATATATATATATATATATATATATATATATATATATATATATATACATTGAAAATCTTTGTCTGTAAATCTGGTTGCCCACCAGTAGATTTTTCTGGTTGCCTTGTAAATTACTCTAGCTGCCTCCAAGATTGTTGTAATCAAAATTATTCAGCAACTTTTGTCATATATATATATATATATATATATATATATATATATATATATATAATTTCCTTTTCTTGATGGAGTCTTGCTGTCAGATTTCTTGATGGTATCATGTCGTTCATCAGATTTTTACCAATTGGCTGTCCATGACCAGAATTGTATACATTTGTATACATATTTTATGTTTATCTGAGTTTATATCATTATGATTGACATTATTGTTTATCCAGTGCTGTTAATCCTGTTTAAACTGTCAGCTTAATGTTGACTTTCCATGTAAGATTTCTGTTTATCCGTCAAACCAAATATAGTATGCAACAACAACTCTGATTGGTTTGCTTATTTATACATGTCAATGACACATGTTCTTTTAGCTCAAGGTAGCCAACAGAGACATTTGTCATGTACTCGTCATTGAGTGCACATTTCTTCAACAGAACAATGAGACTGCATAATACTAGTTTATAGGCATTCAGTCTGTCGAGTTGAAGGTGAAAGACACCTCTGCCATATTGGTGTGTTCGAAAAAGATAATCATTTACAAGCCCTGTTTCTTTAGGATTCACCATGAAGGGTTGGTTACATGGATTCTGAGAACTTAATTAGATAATGATTTGCCAACTTGTGTATTAGTGTGATCTTTAGTGATAGAAATCACCTAATACTAACTCTGAAACTATAGATAAAACGGAGATAATCCAAGCACTCTACTGCAGGTACCCAGGGGGATGATTTAATGATATAATGTTTAATGCTGGAAAAATATAAAATTTGGTTTTAATTTTTAATATGATCATTTCTTAATGTTTTGGTTGCTCAACAGGGCTTTTACATTGGGGAAAATTGGTTCTCCAGCGATAAATTTTACTTGTTTCAGGTTCCTAGGCAATGGATTTTTCTACCCTGATACATATATATTTAATAATTATGTATAATTAGTTAATGTATGACTCACAAATGGCTAGATATACTGATATCTAGATTAAATAAAGAAACTGATGTTGGTGCAAACAAGGGGAATAACTCTATATGTGCTAAACAACTACATAAAAAGGATAGAAAAATTAATTTATTTACATTTATGAAGATTTCTTTTGATATATATTCTAATATTTGCTATTCTAAAGATCTTATATGTCAGAACTAGACAAAATTTTAGGTATTTGTTAAATAGTTGGTATCCCATATTTACTTGCTTGCACAGAAGAGTCGGATTGCTTTAGTTGTAATATATGCTATTTTCCTTACTGATGTATATGCAGGCACAAAGAAGGTTGTTGGGATTTTGAACATACGTTTACTGCCATGTGAGTCAGTTGAAGAGGTATGATAGCCAAGAAATACCAAAGTCAGTTACTGTAACTGGTTTTACATTTTCTTGTCTGCCACTTTTTATTATTATTGAACCTGACTCATATAGACCATCATCTCTGTCAACAAAATGTGATCTCAAGCCAGGTGGTCTTATTACATGCAGAATAATGTATATTGAATTATCAGTGGAATGCAAATGTGATTTATCAAAACAGCTTGTTTTTGATGGAAGTGGTTATACAAGAAAGATTTTAGTGTCTTTTTTATATTTTTGGCTGTGGAGTAAAAACAACCATAAAAGCTGCAATTCCACAGTGTATTATCTGCTGATTTTGTTATCGATTCGTGTATTAGTTCATCAGCACCTCAAGTAATAGGTGGTTGATTTAGAGAGGGATTAATATAAATGATAGAATACAGTATAACCTGTCTTGTGAGACCACTGCTATGAAAGACCACCTGTCTTGAGAGATCAGGTTCTCCTTGCACAGATTTATTGATTATGTAATGTTATGACCTGTCATGAGAGACCACTTGTCTTGAGAGACCCATTAGTTTTAGGCAGAAGGGGTGGTCTTTCAGACAGGTTCTACTGTATTTGGAAAGATTTGATGCAGTGTATTGGTAGAAGAGGTATTAGACTCGCAGTGTAAAAACATGAGTCTATACAACAGAATTCTTTAGTTGCAAGCTGCCTGAACTCTAGAATTTGTGCAAGGTGGAGTGGCCACCATTTAATTCGCCACTGTTACATTTGTTTACCATCGCAGACACTAATGTTCGATGGTTCTCTCCACCATGTTATATTATTGTTTGACATTACTGGCCATGGCAGAGGGCAATTGTTGTAGCAGCAGTTTAGTGCTGGATGGCCTGCACTCATGCATGAACAGTTTTCATAGATCAACAGCCACTGGACTGACATGTGATAGATTCTGTGAGGGATTGCTATTCAGCTGGACTGATATGTGGTTGATTTTGAGAGGGGTTGCTATTCAGCAGCCACTGGACTGAAATGTGGTTGATTTTGAGAGGGATTGCTATTCAATGCCCACTGGAGTGATATGTGGTTGATTCTGAGAGGGATTGCCATTCAACTGGACTGATAATTTGATTGATTCTGAGAGGGATTGCCATTCAATGGCGCTGGACTGATACGTAGTTGATTTTGAGAGGGACTGTCATTCAACAACCACTGGACTGATATGTGGTTGATTTTGAGAGGGATTGCTATTCAGTGGTCACTGGACTGATAATTGGTTGATTTTGAGAGAGATTGCCATTCAACACCCACTGGACTGATATGTGGTTTATTTTGAGAGGGATTGCTATTCATTAGCCACCAGACTGATATGTGGTTGATTTTGAGAGGGATTGCTATTCAGTAGCCACCAGACTGATATGTGGTTGATTTTGAGAGGGGCAGCTGTTCAACAGCTACTGGACAGATATGTGGTCAATTCTGAGAGGGAATGCTATTCAGTGGCCACTGGATTGATATGTGGTTGATTCTGAGAGGGAATGCTATTCATTAGCCACTGGATTGATATGTGGTTGATTCTGAGAGGGAATGCTATTCATTAGCCACTGGATTGATATGTGGTTGATTCTGAGAGGGAATGCTATTCATTAGCCACTGGATTGATATGTGGTTGATTCTGAGAGGGAATGCTATTCATTAGCCACTGGACTCATATGTAGTTGATGTTTAGAGGGATTGCTATTCAACATTTGCTGGACTGATATGTGTTTGATTCTCAGAGGGATTACTATTCATTATGGATTGTTTGGAAAGATGTCTGGATACAAAAGTCAGTTCAGATAATTTATTTTATTACCTGGGAGCCTCCTAAAATGCAAATTGTTATTTGTTCAGATCATCTACCTTTGAATTGGGACCCATATAATTGTTCTGAGCAATGGCACATAATATCTATATCATGGCTCAAAATTAAATTTTTTCAGGTACTAGCAGCATTTTGATACTTGTAATATTTTTAACTAGCATAAATTAGGTTGTTTTCAGTGCTCACTAACACATTTCATATTTTGAGAATTGTCTTTGCTAAATATTGTTAGCAGCAAACTTTTAGCTCATTTTGTTTCAGTAAGTAATTTCAGAATTGTAACTTGGCTTAGCTTAGTCATTTTCAAGCCCTGATAAATTAATAAGAAATACAATTTGTAGCAGATAACTTGTTAGTACATCCGTTTACTTATAAATACATAAATGAAATGTTTTATTATTTGTCTACTTACTTGTAGTAAAGTTAAGCATTGGTTAAATAATATTTAGTTTGCTGCTTTTTTTGTGTTTTTACAAAAATGAGTGAAGTCCGAAAACAACTTTGACCTTACAGTTAAGCACTTCTTGAATTCCATGACATGTCATTATCCCCTATGTTTCTGACCTTCATAATTGCATTTTAAATCTGAATCGTCAATAACATGACATTTAGACTTTGCTTTCTATGAATTGTATAGCTACTTGAATATATTTGCCCAATGGTTCATGAAAACAGACAATCTGATAAAGTGGTATTTCCTGGACACAGCATTGTCAGCCATTATTTCCCCATGGGAGAGTCACTTATGGTTTCAGACTGACTTTTGAAGAAATTAATGTACATGCGAACGTTAAAATATTCATTTCACTGACTCTATTCTTAAAATCACAAAGTGCTGTTTACATTCTTTTGTTAAAGTTTTAAAGCACAAATTTTTATTTTTTTATCATTAAAGGATAACTTGCGGAAATCGGGAAGTGATACTACATGATGTATATGAATTTTACTATAACTTAAAAGTTTTGTTGTGTATCCTGCTTGAAGAAATACACATAGTTATGAGTGATGGCAGTATTGGCAACAGCTTAATAGTTTAAAGTTTTTCAGAAGGTCAGAATTATTACATATTAGCAATTGAGTCTTAGTGTTTTGCAGTAACCTTGCGTGTATTTCAGGCAAGTCATTCAAGCAAGTGTCGTGGCAATATTAACTAAAAACCTCCATCATGTCGATGGCTGTATTGGATCAGAACATGGAGACCAGACATCCAACTGGCAGGAAGATGAAATCTGACAAACTCTCCATGCTGACACACAATGACACCAAGATCCTGGGCCGAGTGACTAGCATGCGGAAAGAAAAGGTTGCCCAGTCCCAGCGATTTGACACATTGAAGATGAAGACCTCCAACAGTGCCTGGACACCAATGACCAACAGGCCGTCCAATGAACAGGTGATGGAAGAACATTATATTGTTTGAAATCTATTTTATATTTATTTAGTGCTTATATATAAATATATATATATATATGTATGTATATATATATATATATATATATATATATATATATATATATATATATATATATATATATACACACACAAACCACTTACACATAATGACCATGTCAATAAAAATGTAAAGCACAATAGGTATCTGTAATGTTTAAATAAATACATATATAACATTATGTACAGGTGATATTTTTATAGTGAGTTCTTATTAGTGTGCCCCTTTAGAGTCATAATAGTTGTTGTTGTGGGGCTTAACGCCATTTTTCAGCACACGATAGGCTATACATGGCGGCCAGTATTAATGGTGGAGGAAGAAATCGGGAAATCTGCGGAAAGAACCACTGACCCACGAGAAGCTACTGGCAAGCTTTCTCACATATCCACATTCGTCGAATCTTAGACTCGAACCCACGCAGACAGAGGTGAGATGGCAGTGATCCGTAACGGAGAGCGCTTTAGACCACTCGGCCACTCGGGGCCCCGTCATAATAGTAATATAATAAGGTCCTAAGACTGTCCTCATGTCCTGCTAATTTTGGGGTCACACAGAATTTCAAGGGGATAACGGAAAATCCTGGAAAATATTTGAGGCACTGTAGTTCAGTAATGGAAAAAAATGAAATCAACTCATTGTTTTGGCAGTTTTGCTATCTTAACCTATCATCTGCAATGCATTATCATCTTTTCTGTGAAAGTTTACATTGTTGAAATAAAAGTTTTATTGGCAGCTTGTGTAACTCTTAAAAACATTGATAAATCTGGCTTGATTGAGAAGAGCAGTACTATGGAAATAACTTGATCTTGCTCTCATTCAGAATTAGTCTTTACCCATATACATGTATAGGGGCAGACAAATGTGCAGTAGACAGCTGGACTGGGAAGTTTTTGCTTGCCCAACAAAGCTATCTGGCTGTTGTAAATTTTAAATTTTATAATTCAGCTTTCGGCATGTCACTTGCATTCCTCAGTATTGAAAACAATTATTAAATGAAGATTGATATAAAAATCTCTTCTAATATGAAATAAAAGTAAATTTTGTTCTTTTGTGTTTTGTGTAATGGAACTTTATCAGATTGATGGAAGAATTCAAGAGATACTGTATATTAATAAAGATGGCAGATATATAGAGTATAGAATTTATTCAGTCATACAACTTTTCATAAAGAAAACAAAAGAAATTTTAATTGACAGTACTTGCAAATTATTTTCAAAGTAAAACAAAAATTGTATTGCTCAAAAAATATTACAGGAATTCAAAATCCGTCTGGCAAGCAATTAGTAAAGGGGTCAGTAAGTAAATGTCTATTTCAGGCCATGCTAAAATCAAATATCAATTATTTATTTAATGTAAACTCATCAACAAAGAGGATATATTGGCTAGTGCCTGTTCTGGGAATGAAACAGTGCTCATTTGATGGCATAATGTTATACTTGGTATGAACTTATTTATAAAATGCTAATACCTTCATGAAAATTAGAGCTCTAATAATAGGATGTGTCATTTAATCCTTATAATTCCAATTTACTTCCTTTCTAACATCAGATCATCAGATTTAATCAACAAAACATTCACTTTTATGTAGATTGAAGTTTTCTTTCATTAGCCTCTTAACTGCGATAGAGTACATAGTCCTATCTTTGCTAGCCAAGATTAATTGATTCTTTATACAGTAATATGGGGTAGAATGTCATAGTGGGTCATGCCAGTGATATATTGTTATGATCATTATTTTAATATATAAAAAATGGTTGTTGCGGTTAAAGCAGGATATTCCTTTTTATTAAAATTATGCTGTGTATGGCGTGTGTTGTTATAGGAACATTGTTTTTACTTTCTACACATTTCGATCTTTCAAAAGCAAAATCATGTCCATTTTTAGTGAGATCCCTTGTTTGACATATGACCCTGACCTTTAATAACTGCTGCAGTAACATGTTGTTGAGGTGAAATGCAATAATTTCCGAAGATTGGCTTGTAAAGCCTACCACATGCCTTCATCAGCAAAAGGGATGAGTGGTGGAGTGTAGGAAGGTCTGTGCAATTAATTTGTTTTAACTTATAATGGTCCATTTTTATCTGTGGTTTGTAAATTTTGATTGGAAATCACAGGAATGGGTGGGTAGGTGTTTGTTGTTACTATTATTAGGGTGTAATGGGTTGATATAGATCAAACTTCACATCAGATGACAGAAACAGGGAACTAAAAGTAGTCTGCAGAGTTTATCGATGTGTAAAAAATTCCAGTTCATTATCACGTGACAGTTCAGTATCACGGGACCGTTTTCATGCAATCAAATTGCAGAAAATGTGTTCAGTTCTTAAAAATTGAAATTATTTTAACATATGATTGAGCTTCATCCAAGTCAACATCCAAGTCACAATCCATAGTCTACATTAAAACAGAAAAATGTCAAATAGCTTTTAATATGAACATAGTCAAACACCAGGATGCTAGTTTGAACCCTGTGTCATCTCAATCACATCACTGGTACAATGTAAATGGCACACATAAACATTTTTTATCTATTTTTACTAATATGGCATTTTAATCACACTGAATTACACTGAAAAATAGCATGTATGTCTAATCAGCAGATCAGTAAATGGTGTCTATTGATGTCTTAAACTTATGTATTCTTGATCCAATAAGGAAAAGAAGAGTAAATTTTATTGGTTGTAGAGAGAAACTCTGACCAAGGGCAGTTTGTTTTGCTTTGCTGTTTCTAGCAAGCTGTGTGTATGCAAATAAAGTATTGGGCTCAGTTACTTATATTAAATGATGATGTGTTGAGGCTCCACTGTGTATGCAGATAAAGTATGGGGCTCACACCTACATTGAATGAAGTGTTGAGGCACATTTATGATTACCACATGTGAAATTATTGGGCACAGGTGAGACCTGGCATAACTGTTCTGAGCTTTAGTGGGCAAAAAATTAATTCAGAGCCCACTATTACTGACCTTATATCAGTGTAAGCTCAGTGTTGATAACATCTGTTGGACAGATTTGATATTTGAGCAGCATTGTTGTCTGTAACTAAAATTTGGTTGTCCGAGGGTGCAGGCCACATTTTAAGAATCACATTATAGTGATGGGTACTGTAATGAAGGACAACTGTAATCAGCGACTTATTTAGGTTTTTGCTGCCCCTTTACCTATTCAGAAGTGTCACCCCTGTGCCGTAGCAGTGGGGGGAGGGCCAACAGGAACAGAAGGGTCACAAATGTTAATTTTAACAGCTGTTTGTTAGTGTTGTATTTGCTGCATATTGTTATTTCGTTCAACCTTTTATTATAAATGCAGCTGGAATTTTGCCACCTCATAAAATTTGCCAACATTAGGTTGGTCCTTACTGGTCTCTGTGGAAATGTCACTGACTGTAATGTGCCACTGACTGTAATGTGCCACTGACTTAATGTGACACTGACTTAATGTGACACTAGTGTGATATTGACTGTAATGTGACACTGACTGTAATGTGACATTCAGTTTATTCAAACTCACAATTATATGCTACAAGAATGTGAATACTTCAAGCATTTTGGAAGTGGCTTTATGTGCCAGATAATCTCAATAGTTGATTGAAGTGTTGAAGAAATCTGATCTGGTCATACAAGAAAATAAGTCAAGGTTAATAGCTGCTGTATTCTTGTTGCATAAGATTTTTTAAAATAAAATTACAGGCAAAAACTTGCTTCAAATCAGATACTTCCATCTTGAAAAACATATTTGATTAAAGGTACATTTTTATTTCTGATTTTACTATAAGCATTGTTGTATGAAAATTATGTTGTGCACTAAAGACACTAAGTGGTGGCTATTTATTTGAGCTGTGTTTTTGTCTGATAGGTTCTGATCATTCCAAACACTGTGATCAGTTGTTTCATTTGGTCAAGATTTAAAGCTCTGCTGAAAAGCCAGAATTGGTCCAAATATCTGTGATGTAAGATGAGGAGATTGTTATGCTCCCCTCCCCAATACCAAATAAATTTTGATGAAAAAGTCAGAGTCCAAGTGGAAGTAGGATTGAATTCCACAAAAGCTAAATGTACCTCATGGTTAGTCTTCTCATTGTTTTCCATGTCATCCTCATTGTGTTTTTCATCTTTTCCATCCTTCTTCAATAAATCATGCTCAGTTGCTTTTTACATCCGAAACAAGATGTAGCTTATTTTGACACATACTTATTTTGAGTAAATTTCTTCTTTTTCATCACAGATTTTCAGTGAAAGAACAGATCTGGTCAGTCATTGGGTGAGTATCAGGTAGAATAAAAAAAATCAGGATGTTTTGTTGGGTCTTAAATTCATGAATAATTCACAAGTACACAAATACATGAATACTACACAAGTATGCAGATAGATGAATAGTACACAAGTATACAAATAGATGAATAGTATACAAGTATACAAATAGACGAATAGTATACAAGTATACAAATACATGAATAATACACAAAGTACACAAATACATGAATAGTACACAAGTATACCAATACATGAATAGTACACAAGTATACCAATACATGAATAGTACACAAGTATACCAATACATGAATAGTACACAAGTATACAAATACATGAATAGTACACAAAGTACACAAATACATGAATAGTACACAAGTATACCAATACATTAATAGTACACAGGTGCATAAATACATGAATAGTACACAAGTATACTTGTTGTTGTTGTAGGGTTTAACGCCATTTTGCAGCACAAGATAGGCTATACATGGTGGCCAGTGTTAATGGTGGAGGAAGAACCCTGGAAAACCCAGGAAAGAACCACTGACCCACGAGAAGCTACTGCCAAGCTTTCCCACATACCCACATTGGCCGAGCTCGAGACTCGAACCCTCACAGACAGAGGTGAGATGGCAGTGATCCATAACAGTGAGCGCTTTAGACCACTTGGCCACTCGGGGGCCCTGACACAAGTATACAGATACATGAATAGAACCAAAGTAAACAAATACATGAATAGTACACAAGTACACAAATACATGAATAGTACACAAGTACCCACGTACACGAATAGTACACAAATACATGAACAGAACCGAAGTAAACAAATACACGAATAGTACACAAGTATACAAAAATATGTGAATAGTACACTAGTAGCCACATACATGAATAGTACAAAAGTACACAAATACAAGAATAGTAAAAAAGGTATGCAAGAATACTTGAATAGTACACAAGTACACACATGAATAGTTCACAAGTACACAAATACATGAATAGTACTCGAGTACATACATACATGAATAGTAAACAAGTACACAAATATATGTTAACATTTGAGGCTTCTAGTCTTATTGATTACATACAAACTTAGTACAGTACATTTATTTGAGAATAGAAGATTTCAAATAAATCCAAGTTAATTTTTCTGAATAGTCCAAGTTTAAACAGTAAGTAGTATTTTTATTTTATTGATATAGCAAAATTTTGACTACAAAGAGATCTTCAAGTTTGGGAAAGCTCATTCTGAAGAGTGTCTGACTGGTGGGTCACAAGTTTAATCTCGTTGCAGATGGGAAGTTTTGTTGTTTGAGTGCACTCAATGGGAAGTTTTGAATACCCATGAGTGGCATACTTTGCCTCAGCTTAGGATGCTAGAATTGTTCTTCATGGCAGATTAGCTGATAAGAGCTAGTATGCTGTCTGGACTCTCATTTACAGTGACATTAGTCCTTCTTCATAATGACAGCATTGCACAAATAGTCATTAACGGAATACAAATTCTTTTATTATTTTCAAAATTAGAGTTATTTAGCCACCTCTTCCTTATCCCTACTCCACCAAAAATGAATATTTTGGTTTATTTTTAATCATTAATGACAGTCAAAGCCTGGCTGTATTAAAAGAAAAGAAAATTCGACCCAAGTGCACCAGCTGCAGACATTTGGTTTGTGATATGCTTGCATAAAACAAACCAGCTTTGCCTATGTTATATGGCCAATAGGGCAGCTGTGCTGGCTGCACCAGCTGCTAGGGGGTATGCAAACTTCACACCAGTGAGATGTGATGACCAGCTGAACCAGTGTATCGATCAATAAATACAGTGGTGACAGGGTTATGACAAGCTGTCACTCATTATCGGAAATTAATATTTACCATTATTGCATCAATGATTGAGATTAAAGCTGCATGCTGTTTTATCAGGGAACATTAAATCTTCCCATTAGGCCAGAGGTCAACTGGTCAAGGTCAAGCTTGCTAAGGTAAGACATTAATTTAAAACTTTGAATTTACAATTCTTTCAAATTTCAGTTTGATCTTTGGTCCAACTCCCAGAGAAAAAGATTCTTGGATAGGATTTTCTGTCACTGCTCAAAGTCCCAGTATGGATTTGTGCAGGAATGGTTTGAGAACAATGTACCGTTTCAACATCTAGACTTCACACGTGTCCTTCCACGATTTCTTTCCTTGTACATTTTTTCCTTTCTGGAGCCAATCAGTCTTTGTCAGGCTGCACAGGTTTGCTGGAACTGGAAATTTCTTGCTGAACAGGTACCACTGATTTATATTGTTTTCGTCAGAATTTTGCAGTTATCAAGACATTTTTCTTGCATTTACATCATTATTGTCCTGAACATCATCATTGTCATTAACAAATTACAATATTTGGAAATTGTGTTAGTATTTAGTGCGTGCCCAGTTAGCTGATACTGTGAAAAATAAACAACAAATACACAATTCATAAAATAAAATAGTTTTGCTGTATGTGTGTAAAAATTAAAATATATATTGTGCTTAATATATTCAAATTAAATATACTCAGTATTCATTTAATCCAAGAAAAAAATTTAGTCCATCTCAAAATATAATTTAATACCAGATATGAAGGCTTCACATCATATCAATTCCTAGCATATCTTGGATACTTCAAGATGCAGCCGGTCTATTATAAGTTGCACTCTTCTGAAAACAAAACAGTAGCAAAAGAAACCGCAAAGCATTTTGACCACATTAATAATGCATTGAAACTACTATAGTGAAACCAGACTGATCAGAATTATTTTAGATATTTAACAACTTGTATGAAATAATATTTTTAATACCCTTGCTCCTTCTGCAGTCAAGTGGAATACATGTCTATGAAGTGAGAGTTGCCCACCTTTCCCCTATTTGTATAAAAATGGCCCCTTTCATATAGCACACCCTTATCATAGGGTCCTTCATTATAGCACACTACCTGTAATAATGTCAATAAGGTCATGGGTCCCATTTAGAAAAATTATATGTATTACTTACTCATAATGCAGTCTGTCTATAAGGTAGTATGCCCAATGTAAGGCAGTGCACCCAATGTAAGGCAGTATGCCCAATGTAAGGCAGTATACTCAATGTAAGACAGTATGCCCAATGTAAGGCAGTATACTCAATGTAAGACAGTATGCCCAATGTAAAGCAGTATGCCCAGTGTAAGGCAGTATACTCAATGTAAGACAGTATGCCCAATGTAAGGCAGTATACTCAATGTAAGACAGTATGCCCAATGTAAGGCAGTATGCCCAATGTAGGGCAGTGTATTCAGTGTAAGACAGTATGTCCAATGTAAGGCAGTATACTCAATGTAAGGCAGTATGCCCAATGTAAGGCATTATACTCAGTGTAAGACAGTATGCCCAATGTAAGGCAGTATACTCAATGTAAGACAGTATGTCCAATGTAAGGCAATATACTCAATGTAAGGCAGTATGCCCAATGTAAGGCAGTATACTCAATGTAAGGCAGTGTACCCAATGATTGTCAGGATAGTGTTATCACTAGTAGATACTTATTTCCAAATTGCACATCTCATATTTTGCAAAGCTTCCTTACAGAAATGTTGAGTAATTTTATTTTATTGTCAGTAATTTCAAAATCAGCTGGCTAAGGGGTGATTGCATAAAAATTTACATGTATATGCTTTGTATGATGCCGTATAATTGAGAATAGGTTATTGACTAAAGAATTTAACTCCTTAGCAGATATGTTGTGGACATCATATGTGCCACTGTGGAGAATTACATTCTTATCATAATTCAGAGATTTGACCATATCTGTATTCAGTAATTGAGTAAATTTACCAAAAGTTTCTCCAAGGTATTGATTGACCCAAGTCCAGTTAATCCTATGGATATACTTGACTGTCAAGTCAGGTAGCAAAAGAATTCATTTTGGAGAACCTGAAATTAAAATGAAAGTATGTTGTACTTTATCATATGAGAAACCAGTCATTTGTCTTTCATGGAACAATGCAAATATTTATTGTATGCATCACACATCCAACTTAAGTTGAATTAACTCTGATTGTCCCCTAGAATGAAATGTAATAGTACCCCCTACTCTTTTAATGTAACTCCTCCATTTTTAAAACCATGAAATGAATGCAAAGAAGGATCTCTACCTGTTCTGACAACTAAGTCTTTGAGGGTGTTTTGCAAGGAGGTTATGTAAGAGGAACTTGTCTTCTAGTTTTTCTTTGACTACAAAAGCTGGAGAATCAGGGGATTCCAGAGTTATTTTGCACATGGTGTTAATTGCTGACGCTGGACCTTAGGAGATCCCTTGCTTTTTGTAAGTGGAATAAATAAGTCTCTAGTATCAAACTGAATCATGAATTGTTGATGATTTGCAACCATTTTAATGGAATTTCAAGTAACTTGAAGTATGTAGTTCTACTTTGCTTCTAGTGAATTCTTTATTAGGATTAAAAGAAGATTTCATTCTCAGAACCAAGTTAGATTTGCTGGCCATAAGAAATAAGGCTATGTGAAACAAATACCACAAGGTTGTATTGATAGGAAATGAAAAAATTGATGTAGTATCCAAGGTATTGTAAGTAGAGCTTGCTTGGATGAATGTGGATATAATCTGGGCAGTACTTTGCCTTCTAAACCCAGTTGAAAACATTCTACACCATACTAAACCCAGTTGAAAAGATCTGCACCATACGAAACCTAGTTGAAAACTTTTTACACTGTACTAAACCCTACTAAGCCCAGTTGAAAAGATTTTACACCATACTAAACCCAGTTGAAAACATTCTACATCATACTAAACCCTTTTGAAAAGATTGTACACCATACCAAACTCAGATGAAAACATTCTAGACCATACTAAACTCTTTTGAAAACATTCTACACCATACTAAATCCAGTTGAAAACATTCTACTCCATTTTAAATCCAGTTGAAAACATTCTACACGATACTAACCCCAGTTGAAAAGATTCTACACCATACTAAACCCTGTTGAAAACATTCTACACCATACTAAATCCAGTTGAAAACATTCTATTCCATTTTAAATCCAGTTGAAAACATTCTACACCATACTAAACCCAGTTGAAAAGATTCTACACCATACTAAACCCTGTTGAAAACATTCTACACCATACTAAACCCAGTTGAAAACATTCTACTCCATTTTAAATCCAGTTGAAAACAGTCTACACCATACTAAACCCAGTTGAAACATTCTACACCATACTAAACCCAGTTAAAAAGATTCTACACCATACTAAACTCAGCTGAAAACTTTCAACACCATACTAAACCCAGTTGAAAACATTCTACACCATACTAAACCCAGTTGAAAACATTCTACACCATACTAAACCCAGTTGAAAACATTCTACATCATACTAAACCCAGTTGAAAACATTCTACACCATACTAAACCCAGTTGAAAACATTCTACACCATACTAAACCCAGTTGAAAACATTCTACACCATACTAAACCCAGTTGAAAACATTCTACACCATACTAAACTCAGCTGAAAACTTTCAACACCATACTAAACCCAGTTGAAAACATTCTACCCCATACTAAACCCAGTTGAAAACATTCTACATCATACTAAACCCAGTTGAAAAGAATCTACTCCATATTAAATCCAGTTGAAAACATTCTACACCATATTAAATCCAGTTGAAAACAATCTACTCCATATTAAATCCAGTTGAAAACATTCTACACCATATTAAATATAGTTGAAAACAATCTACTCCATATTAAATCCAGTTGAAAACATTCTACACCATACTAACCCCAGTTGAAAACATTCTACACCATACCAAACCCATTTGAAAAGATTCTACACTATACTAAACTCAGTTGAAAACATTCTACACCACACTAAACTCAGTTGAAAACAATCTACACCATACTAAACTCAGTTGAAAAGATTCTACACCATACTAAACTCGGTTGAAAACATTCTACACCATACTAAACCCAGTTGAAAACATTCTACACACTAAACTCACTTGAAAACATTCTACACCATACCAAACTCAGCTGAAAACATTCTACACCATACTAAACCCAGCTTAAAACTTTCTACACCATACTAAACCCAGTTGTAAAGATTCTACACACTAAACTCAGTTGAAAACATTCTACACCATAATAAACCCAGTTGAAAACTTTCTACACCATACTAAACCCAGTTGAAAAGATACTGCACCATACTAAACCCAGTTGAAAACTTTCTACACCATACTAACCCATTTTTAAAACATTCTACACCATACTAAACCCAGCTGAAAACTTTCTACACCATACTAAACCCAGTTGAAAACTTTCTACACCATACTAAACTTAGTTGAAAACTTTCTACACCATACTAAACCCAGTTGAAAACATTCTACACACTAAACTCAGTTGAAAACTTTCTACACCATACTAAACCCAGTTGAAAACATTCTACACATTAAACTCAGTTGAAAACATTCTACACCATATTAAACCCAGTTGAAAACATTCTACACACTAAACTCAGTTGAAACATTCTACACACTAAACTCAGTTGAAAACATTCTACACCATATTAAACCCAGTTGAAAACATTCTACACACTAAACTCAGTTGAAAACATTCTACACACTAAACTCAGTTGAAAACATTCTACACACTAAACTCAGTTGAAAACATTCTACACCATACTAAACTCAGTTGAAAACATTCTACACACTAAACTCAGTTGAAAACATTCTACACCATATTAAACCCAGTTGAAAACATTCTACACACTAAACTCAGTTGAAAACATTCTACACACTAAACCCAGTTGAAAACAGTCTACACCATATTAAACCCAGTTGAAAACATTCTACACACTAAACCCAGTTGAAAACATTCTACACCATACTAAACTCAGTTGAAAACATTCTACACCAGAGCACTCCTATCCTTTAAATGAATATAAAACTTTTACTCCACCAAGGTTGATAGTATAGACTGCTATAAGCTCAAAATTACAAAAGGTTTTAAATTGTACCTTGAGAATGTGTCTGTTGCTAAGGTGTCTGTGCTAAGGCTGCTCAAATGGACATGACTTCTTTTTGTAATGACTGCAAATAAATGGACTGAAAAAAAGTGCCAATGTTAAGTGGGAAAAATTGTCAGAAGTTAGAATGAGTTTGTCTTTTAAGTCGTGTTATTTACAAGCTGTAAGAGTTGTTGACATACCAGTGGCAACAACTTCCCATCTTGGTAACATATCATTCAGATCATCTGATGATTATTTGAGGAAATTTATTTATTAAACCCTGAAAACATTCTACACCATACCAAACCCTTTAAAAGACTGTAAAACTTTTACTCCACTTAGGTAGAAGGTATAAACTACAGTAAGCACAAAATAACAAAGAGTTTTAAATTGTACCTTGAATAATGTTAAGGTTGTGCATTACTAAGGTTGCTCCTACTTGTTTTGTAATGCCTGCAAATGAATGGCTACAAAAAAATGCCAATGATAAGTTGTCAAAGATTGTTGACATAGCAACAGTTCCCATCTTGGTAATATATCATTCTCATGGTTATTTGAGGAAGTTCTGTGTTTTGTTCAGATGTCAAATTTACATCATGCTGCATAGAAGTATATCTTACAAAACAATGGATGTCAAGAAATTTGTGTATTGTTACTCCAAAAAAAAGTTACGGGGACCAAATTGTCACAATTTCAACAAGATCTTTTTTCCTAGAGAAATATTTATATATACTGTTTGAAAATCACAATGTGCAACAAATTTTATCGAATGAAATCAATATAATTAGTAAAAATGCAAAATGTGTAGTTCATCTGAGCTATAAAATGGAAAATATATAACTAGTATTTCAGTTGGGGAAAAATATAACTTGAGAAATGTTTCAATAAGAAAAAAATCCTGGTCTATCCATGCAAATACATTAGAAGAAAGAGAGATGAACAGTACTTCTCTGTAAATGGGATGAAAACAATTTTAAGGTAAAAATAGTTACTTCCCCATTTGATAGTTTTTGTAACCAGAGTTCAGTTACTTTAGGTGCAAGGGACAGTTTTTATGCACAAATTTAATGTGCATTTACTGACCTAGTTTAAAAAAATCATAAAAAAAATAAAATGCACAAGTAAGGTCAAAAAGGTCCATATTTTTGGATAGCTATATTAAAACAAAGCATAAGAACATTATTGATGAGACCAGAGAAGTCAATGGTAGTTCATAGCAAAAGAAGTTTATGCACCCCAACCCCAAATTTATACCTGCATTTTTCATGTCTGAAGGTATTTTTGACACCATGTGATGCTCACAGTGCAAACACAAGCCCATTTCCTTTTTAATAATTCTGCAAAACACTGTGTACTAAACAGGCTGATGCAATTGAAAATAGTTGCCATCCAAGCCATTTTTGAGATATTCTTCTTGCCCTGAACCAACATGTTTACTGCTATGGGGAGCTAGCTCTTCTTCCTAGCTAACTATTGGTATTTCACTATCTACATACTGTAACTGTATGAGGTATACACGCCTCACATAAATTTCAAGAACAACACAAGCCCAAAACACCTAGTTCACAAATATATCCTTATCTTTAATTAGAAAACAATAATAACTGAAAAAGTCACACCATAGCCATAAGTTAGGAAATTTGACAGGGGCCAATTCATGAAACTATCCCTTGCCACCTTACAGCCTATACAAGGGAAGCAACTGATACAACACAAATCAACAAGTCTCTCTGTTTTGGTCTTTTTTTTAATGGTCAGAAACTTCTAGTGTGTTTTTGTACAAAACCAGTATATATATATATATATATATATATATATATATATATATATATATATATATATATATATATATATATATATATATATATATATATATTTATTTATGTATGCATACACAATAAAAAAAAACTCTGACTAAACATACAAAATATTCTACATTAAGAACAACTACATGTATATGGAATTACATTATTACCAGGACTGTACATGACTCTTTCTGTAACAGGAATAATTGCATGCGATTATAAAAAAAAACTTCTCATTGTTACTGTGTATTACTATATACAAGATACATAATTTATCCCGTTATGTCAGTTCAGATAAAAATACAACTGTCACCTGACACAGACTGTATTAAATCAGATATCGTGTTCTGTGAAATTTGTGAGCAGTAATAGAAATTTAGGGATAAATGCCAAATCATCTAAAATAGCAAACTACTGTGTGTTAGAAATACAGAGGATAGAAAGAAAATAATGTATAAAATTATTACATACCTCAATGTTACATACTTCTATAGCTAAAATATTACTATCGTAAAGGAGATGGCATCCTGGTGAGGTTTCAAGCAATATGACTGTACTGAAAAATTAGAACTCTATATACTAGTGCATGGCAGGAAAAATTAACAAGAACACAAAGTGAACTCCTACAACCAGCACTTTGCATGTACCTCAGTAAGACAGTTGACAGAGTGTGCAAAACCATTCATCACAATCATCCAAAAGGACTAAAGCATACACCATGTGTAATGCTGTACATATCAACAGGATTCATACACTGCATTAAAATAGAATACAGTTGCTACACATATAGAACTGTCCAACTGCTGAGGTAACATACAGTATAAACTGTTCTAGGAATAGCCCAATAGGATATATCTCTGAAAACTCAATAAATAATGATCATGAATGCTTATTCTTTCTTCCCTTCTCAGACCCCTCCTTTTTCTTTACTTTTCTCATTTGGCCATAAAACTCTCTGCCTTATTCCAGACTTAGCTGATTGTCTCCTTTTATTACTTATCAATTTGGATTGAAGAGTACTTTTTGATCTTATCTATTTATTGAAAGGTATCTACATGTATTTGCCCTTGTGTTGATTTGATATGTTGTTTTGGTTTCAGGATGTTATTTGGAAATCCAAGTGTATAAGGAAGGGTTGGTTTATCCCATATGAGCCGATAGACAATGAGTATGGTGGCTGGAAGAACTTTTATGCTGCCTGTGTTCATGTCATAGTAAATCCTATTGAAAGAGATGTAAGTTGCATGTTCATCTGTACTCTTTCTGTGATTAAGAGTTCTCTCTTTGTGTTTGTTTTTTACTAGTTAAGTAGTGTGTGCTATTTTAATATGCAATTGAATCAGTTTTCGATTTTGTTTTTGACTAAACCTGTCCTGTGAACAATTTGTTTGATTGTTGTTTACTAATGCCTTGGTTCAAATGAAAAGTCACTTATTTTGATCATAACCTAGAGGCTGATCTTTGTACAATACTCTGTATATATGCCTTGACAAGTCTAAATGGAAGATCACATTGGAAAGGTCTTGAGAAAAAAAATATAAAGAAACAAACTTTTATGTTAAAATGAAATACATCATGATTCAATATTTCCAGGAGGCAATGTATGGTTACAGTAAGAGAAATCTGGAGCTACAAGGAACAGAAATAGCCAGCCCACGCAACAAACCAAGCAGGTCTCAGTCGGCAAGGCTAACCCTAATGGAGAGTAGTAAGTCCACATCATCATCATATTTTTGTCATCAGAGATTAAAGTTGACTACTTAGTCCTTGTTGGCATATGCATTCAAAATTTTGGTAACATATTAAGCAATTGGGCAAGAAAGAAATGAATAAGCCATCAACACCAGATGAAGACTTGTTGAAGGATGCTAACAGATTTTGATTGATTAAGCTCTTTCTCTGGAAGCATAACAAATCATAGCGAGTCAGGTGACAGCATGCTTTATATTCCTTGGTATTCCTCATGAGGCAAATAATCAAATATGTGAACTCACTAAAACTATTTGATGCCATTTAAGCAGATACAATGAAGTAGAGTGTTACTCTCGTCCATTCAGTTGTCAAGTTTTTCAGGCATTGTAATTAGGCATTCATGTTCCATGAACATTTTGTCTAGTGAGATGACACATGTAAAAGTAATGTCTGTACTTCTGAGTCAACCTAACTGCAAACTGTAAAGACCCAGATCTGTGATCGTATAATGAACTGGCAGATCAGGGTTTATGCAGTTTTTTTAGGGGTTATCAGTGCAACAAACAGCATACATCCTGATCTGCCAGTGCATATTGCAGCGTTTTTCGCAGTTGGACTGAACTTACAAGCAAGTGTATACGATAATAAAAATTATCCATATTCAACGACTTCCTATTTCAGATACTCTGAGAACTTCTAGACCACCCTGGCAAGGCCCCAACTACCATCCAAAAGACTTGGATAAGAATCATTATGCATTCCTGCACGACTTCAATCCCAATGATCCCAATATCCCGAAGGCTGTGCTTCTTTTCCACAACAAGTGGGGGATTCTTAAAAAAAAATTGCATGATGGCCATTTGTCCAAATCCCAAGATTTTGAACTTGGACTTGATACTAAGAGACGAAGAGATCAGCACAGGGCTCTTACAGTAAGTGCCAGTTTAATATGGTATTAAAAAATTATAAAGAATTAGACACAGAAGCAAAACTTATGCCAATATTTGTTACTTTGATTGGAGTCTGCTCTTTGAATATAATGCTGTATGCATTTTCATTCACCATATAATTTTTTATAAAAGTATTACTTGTTTTAGAGTGATGGATGAGTATGAGGTTATCCATCAGCGCACTTACTGAACAGCATATAAATTTCACAGTAGATTCTACCATTTTCCAGAATGAAAACTCATTTGTCCAAATTATCAAGGTCATTGCAGTTGCATACACCACTTATTTGTGTATTGTATTAATTGAAAGTGACCAGAAGGAATTAAATAAGAAAAGAGTTACTCCCATGGTTACTACAACAATGCAGTAATGCTTCATTAAATTTTACTAAACTGGATATAGCAAAAACAGATTTGAAGTGTCCAGTATAAAGAGGTTTGATTACTATTAGATCTGTCTTAATGATGAATTCCCAAGTTCCAATTGCTTACTGCCAGCTGTCAGGCAAGCATTATTGGTTAAGCATTCCAGTAGTCTGTTGCCCACACTCATGTCAGGCTTGTTTTGATTTATTATGTAATAATGTGTAATAATATACTAAGTGTGACAGACGGATACCGCAGCCTGGCTAAGTAATGGTCTGTCACCATGGCCATTTCCAATGTATAACCTGTACAGATTCACAGCTTTATAAATTTGCTGTCTTTATGCCAGTTATCTTGAAATTTTCATTTTGAACTGAAAATCAACTGTTGCAATAAATTGGTCCAATTTTCAGCCAACAGTGGTTTTGATTTAATAAAATTGGTTTGTGAATTAATAGAGGTGGTTATCTCTGATTTGGCAGGAGAAGCAGGGTTACAGATGGACAAGTGCAGAGAAATTTCATTTAGTTTTTTAGGCAATAATGGGCATGTTGGTCTCTTAAAAGCTCATAAGAAAAAGGTGGTGTCTAGATATCAAATGTTAGGATTATGAATAGGATTGTGAGTCGATTGCTACCTGAAATCCTACTTGTAATAACATAATGGTTACTGTGCCTTCTTAGCTAGGAAACCTCTGACCTTTCTGACTTCTGATATCATTATGCCCAATCCATATTTATGTTTCCCTCAGTGATGTTATGATCTCACAATGTCCAGTAAAGTTAGCATGAATATGCCTTTTTTGTCGCTGTCACATTTAATGATGAGAGCTACTCATGTACATTCAGAACTATAAACATTGCAAAGTTCACTTGCGCTTAGTAACTTTATTATGATAAAAATTAGCCTAGCTATGGGAATTAATATCAAGAAGACATGATGCAAGTAAAATTTTCAGTTTCTTTTTTCTCTTCAGAAATTTGAATGAATTAGTCTCCTTTTTCCTTTGAAGTTTGTACTATTGTGTTTAAGCAAAGATGCTTCATTATATCATTTTGGCAAGGAGATATGTGATTTCTAGACATGTTTCCTATTTTTCGTTTTCTTTTCTTTTCTTTTTTGTTGCCCAGTCAGGTGATGTTCTAGATATGCTGAAGACAAGTCACACAATGACCATGACAGAATACCTGGACGTGGAGAGTATGTATGAGAAACGACTTAAGACTCTTGTTGGAGCCTCATGGGAGCCACCAGAAAGGGCCAAATCTAAACGGTATTTTTGAAATAAAACTCTCACAGTTGGTGAGTTTTAGGACTGTATTTTAGTTGTTGTTGTCTCCTTTGGGAGTATATAGTAATCCTAATGTCTGTCTGTCTGTCCTTCTGGCATCTGAGGGATTGCCTTCAAAGTTGGTAAATATTAGGGTCATGACGTGGAGATAACAGGTCAACACTCATAATTTTTGTTAGAGTTATTTCCCTTTTGGTCATGTAGTATGATACAATCTTTTTGGCGCATCTAGTCTCATATTTTTTTTTTTATGGATTGCTATGAAAGTTGGTAAATATTATGGTCATGACCTGAAGATAAGCTTACTGACAAATCACTTTGCTTCCTCAATTTTTGTCAGAGTTATTGCCATTTTTTCAATTTAGTGTGACACAATCTTGTTAGTGTAACTAGTCCCACAGTTTCTGATACATTGCCATAAAAGTTTGTAGATGTATTGACAAATTGCTTCACTCCTGCAATTTTTTCAGAGTTATTACTGTGTCTTCTAGTTTAAACAGTGTATGAAAATATCTTGGTAGCACAACCAGTCCTGCAGTTCTTGATAGATTGCCTTGAAAAGTTGGTAAAAAATATTATGGTCATCATCTGAAGATGCTCATAGCAACAAATCACTTTGTTCCACCAATTTTTGTTAGAGTTATTGCTTTTGCAGCTGAAGGCAGTGTAAGGTAGAATATTGTGAACATAAATTGTCTTGCAAATTTTTATGGATTGCTTTGAAACTTGGCATGTATTATGCTCATCATTTAAAGATGTACATATTGATAAACCTTGGTATGCCCTTGATTTTGTTAAGAGTTATTGCCCTTGGAAGAGGCATGGGTATATTTATGTTTAGCAAACTCATGATTCTTTTTGTTGTTATCTCGCCTACTGGTGCAGATATCAAGACACATGGGTATCTTTTTCCAGCAGTGATAGTTTCATGCTTATATTGGGAATTTGATAGAACTTCATGAGTGATCATTGGTTTCTCATAACCCATCAATGTTTGATTAATATTCGATTAATTTTTCCAGTATATTTGACTAAAACTTGGAAACTGAATTTAGACCTACCATATCTATTCTAATTTAGACACCCTATTTAGCCCATTAAAATTGACATTTTAAGGGCTTTCAAGTGAAGGCTATAGAAGGTTTTACCTTTCTAGAAGATGAAAATTGCAGATGAAATATTCTAATTCTGTTCTTATATTCTATTTTCAGCAAAATAAAGATTGAATGAATGTGTGTTGTGTTCTGATATCTTCTTTAAACCACAACTTTAACTGATTAATTGACTTTCTTGTGACATTCATGTATTCTGGAGATCTAGTGAAAGTCATATGACAAAAGCAATGATCAGCAAAAGTTGAAGAGCCGAGGACTATGCATCTTGAACTGATCTGTTTTTCATTGTTCATAAAACAGCTTGCAGTTTACTTGTCTGGATACATAGATAAATAGGGAATCAAACATCATCTCTTTAGACTCCATTAATTGAAAGATATAGTGGCTACCATATGCGAACATGTTTACAGTCAGAGAATGGGGATAGATTTGGAGTGTGCATTTCTTAAATAAATTTGGAGCATTGTTTGTTGTTTAGTTACCTAACACTGGTAGATCTTCCACCTATGCAAATGCACTTATGTATTTTGTTCTTAATTAATAGTTAATTCCTATTTTAATTAGGACAACCATTGTCACATTATGTCAAGAACAAGATGACAAGGTAGAGTTAGTTTGTGCTAATTAAATATGTCTAGGGATTTGGCAGAAACTATATTTTCTGCCCAGGTAATTTTAATCAAGGCTGGATGAGGGAAAGATTTCAACAGATGAGACCAAACAAAGAATGAGGCTATCAGTTGGTAAATGAGGCTAAGAACAGGGAAATGAAAATATGTTTATGAACTGTTAAGGTCATTTTATGGCTGTTAATGAACAGCAGTAGATATTATAATGACAAGTGATCATATGCATCACTCATTGTTTGGGATCCGACTGCTGAATTTCTTTGTGTTGTTCATTCAGTGATGAAATATAACTCAGTAGGATTAGCCTTAAAGAAGCAGTGAATTAGAGTTTGATTTTTGTTCAAACCTGGAAGCTTTTTGCATCCAGTGCTAGTCATTTGTACATGACAGCAGTTATTGTTGGTTTCTTGGGCATTTCTGTTCAGATTTGTTGGTTTCAATGTTCATTGTCATCTTAATGGGACTTAACCTTTATGATATTACCCCACTTTGTATTGTAAGGACTTTAAAGAAAGTTATATTTTTCTAGATGCTAGTTTGTCAGATTTTTGTTCCTTGTCAATTCAGTTTCAAAATGTAAACTTAAAATTTTCAATTTTGGGAACACTTATGTAAGATATAAATGAACTACTTTCAGAATATAGGGTGCCAACTTTTTTGTGTTGATAAGTTAGAATTACAGTAATCAATCATGGTACTCATAATCTAAATAATTAAATAATTTGTCATTTCGCTTGAAGTAACTGGTTCTTAACTAAATCAATTAATCGCATGTCACAAGTAAAACTTTGTCAATAGTAGTGTTAAAGTTTTGTACTGATATTGTCTGAGGTGCAGTTTTGAGACAATGTTATGGTATGTGCATTTTCCACAGAACCCTTGTCTTTGGAAAACAAAACAGCAGAATTTTAGAATATTGATGGAACGTAATTAAAATGTGCACATACATATGTTAAATTTTTCATGGAAAATGTTTTTATTGTGTAGTCTATCACAAAAACTGACATGCTCAGCTCAAGCAGAACGTATACAGTCTAGTTTCATTTCTCCAGAGCAGACCATTCCCCTTAAAATTGTTGGATTATTTTGACTGTAGGATAAATATATAATGTTTTGAATGACTTGTAATAATTGTTTACATTATGGTTAGAAAGGCACAAAAGAGGGAAAAACACAAGTTAGATTGATGTGATTAGACTGCATTTTGGACATTGTCTGCAGCCAATGTCAGATTTCCTTTACTTTCAGATTAGAACTTTCATCTTATCCCAGGACTGTTGTCCCACTAGTAGCAGGGGCTACCCCAGGAGGCCAGGCTTTAGACTTTGAAAATCCACGTATCATTTTTATCTCCTCAAGAGTCCCTGCGTCTGAGGTATGTCACTCAGAATATAAAAATTGTTCAGTTTTATCATGTTTATGAATGACTGTTGAGGACTATATTGCATACATTTATCTTTGCAAGGATCACAATGTTTTCAGATTTGGTAATGTTGTGGCTGATTGGGAGATGGAACATACATTTACCTCTTTGTTTTGATATTTTTAATGATTCCTCTGCTGAGATGTGGCGTTTTTTTTGGGGTGGGGATCGTGAAACTAATTTTAATTATGTAATACATAATTGCTATTATTGCCCCATTACATCCTTCCTTCCTGCTCTGATGTCCTTTCAGTCTCATTCTAAGTCAAAGAAGGACAATATTCTGATTGTCAGAAGTTGACTATGGTATCAAACTGGGGTCAGGTTATGTTTTATTTTTGATCTCCAATTTATAACTGGAGAAAGGAATAGTGTCCTTGGACTGTACACTAGTACCAAGAAAAGATGTAGCATCACAGTAGTAGCCTGTAGGCTTTACATAATTAAAATTAATTTTACCTTTTCAAAACTATATCTTGTTATTATGTAGTTGGTCCTAAACATTGTGACCTCCAAAAACTAATGCCATTGTGACCTCCAAAAACTGATGCCATTGTGACCTTCAGAAATGTGATAAGCCTTGTAACAGCTGACATGACTGCCTTCATTAAAATCTTGATATGGTTTCTTGTCAGCACTGGTTTTAAACAAAACAAAATAGCAGTATGTATCTGGTTATGAATGGAGCTTATCTGACCTCCAATATGGTACCATGGTGTACCATCTTAAAAATCTTGTCACTACTTTTTTATGAATGGTGGCTTTGACATAGGGGTTTTCACTAAAATACTTCATTCAGTATTTTGTTGGTTCTAAATAAAAATGGTGCAGATCTGACCACCAAGATGGTCACATTTTGTAAAGATTTTTGAAAACCAGACCTGATTAACCTTGGGGTCAAGTGAAAGGTCATTACTTTCATTTGTGTCCTTTATTGAGCTTGTGAACACAAAGACTTGTACAAGTGAATTTTGACCAGACATTGTATTTAGTCTCATTCCAGTGAGCAGGTTGATAGCAATCGGACGTTGATTTCAGAGTCAAAGGTCTTAACTTTGGGTTTTATTGGTACTGGCTTGTTAGCATGATAACACAAACATATATGTATGGATTTTGTTCACTTTGTGGAGATATTTGTAGAATACTTGGAATTATACCACATCAGCAATTTCTTTTGTCTTTTTATGTTGGTAGTGTGGCCTGCTTTTATTCCATGAAAACCTCAATTAAATTCGTAATTTACATTCATGGGAATGGAGTAAACTTTGAATTACAGAAGAATCTTTATCTTGTCCTTCTTTGTCTCATTTTGATGACAGTGTCAAGAAGGTTGTCATATAGATAAGAGGTAATTTTTGATGTAGCAAGATCTTTGTGAATTTTAAATTACCTTCTGTGGGTCTAAATGATTAGAATGGTTTACTGTTTTCTCATACCTGTAATTGTTCTGCCTAAATTACCCAGTGGGGGTAATTTTGTGGAAAACCAACCAATGATGATGCATGGGATTAAAAAGTTTACACTGTATACTTGCTTATAAGTCAGGTCCAGCCATAAACAACATAGACACTGATTTCCGGTGCATTATGTGAAGGTAGATATCAGTCTGTGCAGTTGCAGTTGGACTCAACTAATAAGTGAATATATATGGTACAAATCAACGTAGTTTATTACTTGTATATTTGATATGTTTGTATCTCATATAGCGTTTTCTTGTAACAGCTGTTGCATGATGCTGTGATGTTTGGAGTGCTACCTATTGTATATGAGTATGAAGGGACAACAATTGAAACTCTCAGAATGAGGCTGGAGCAGGTGCTGAAGGGTAGAAATGCTCAGTAAGTATTAAAGTAGGTTACATTAGTAGGGTCAGATACCAACTGAGAAAGTAAAAATGATGTTGTGCATAGATTTGTCCAATCACATAGCTGGATTTGTATACCATAATTTGAATCCAACTGCAATCTGCACAGATCCAGATTGGCATTGCATAATATGTAGGCAGATCTGAGTCTGTGCAGTTTGTTAGGACTAATTGGTAGAACAGACAAAATTGACCCTGATTTGCTGGTGCAGTATAAGATGGCAGATCAGAATCTGTCTTGTTTGCAGTTGGAACAGATTTAAAAGCGGTATGTTTATGAATTGATAGCCTGTAAGCCTTTCAGTTTGGTGCATGTAATACCACTCTGTCATCAGATATGGTTGCTGTTATTAAAATTCAAAAATGCTTAAATGATTTTGCAGAAATCACTGAACAGAATTTGACCAATTTGACAGCATCCAGACTTGAAGTGCTTTAAAGTGTATATGATGCAGAACTGCAGTAAAATATTGCCACTCGTACCAAAAATAGAACAACCTTTTACTGAATTCTTAAAAATTGCAGAACAGAAACTGACTATATTTTGCAGAAAGCATCCCAGCATGAAAGTAAATTAGTTAAGATAATGCTGAACTGCAGTCAGATATGGCTGATATTACCAAGAAGGAAAGAATAACTTCATGCCAAAACTGCTGAATTGAATGTGACCAGATTTGACTGAAAGCAACCTCACATGAAGATCTTTCAGATTCTTATGAAATATTGCAGATCTGCCATCAGTTGCAACCAAATGTTGAGAAACTTTGAACAGTATGTTCTCCAAAACTGCTGAATGGAATTAGACTGAATTTGACAGAAAACAACGTGGCATAAAGGCCCTTTTATTTTTGACAGAAAACAAGTAGGCATAATGGCTCTTTTATTTTTGACAGAAAACAAGTAGGCATAATGACTCTTTCTTTGACAGAAAACAAGTAGGCATAATGACCCTTTTTTTGACAGAAAACAAGTAGGCATAATGGCCCTTTTATTTTTGACAAAAATCAAGTAGGCATAATGGCCCTTTTATTTTTTTTTATATAGAAAACAACCTGGCATGATGGCTTTTTTATTTTTGTAGAAGCTGGAGCTCATAATAGTGACTACATTGACATCCATCAATCCATGTGTTCCTACATCTGTCCACACCTTAATGTTAAATGCACAATGGCTGGCTGCCCATCATGTGCCCTCCTTTCAAGATCTGGGCAATATTTGGTCCCTTCAGGAGACTTCATGCACAACAACCTCCTGGAAATGAAAGCAAGCAAATGCCTTTTAATATTGTAACAGGAGATGCTATCTAGTAGGGACTTTCTGATCCATTCCAATAACTCTATTGTCAGTTATCCTTAGAACCATGGGGGAATAAAGTTCCCAGATCTCAGGCTTTTTGTTTTGGATTTTCTTTGGTGGATTTATTATCAACAAATCCAAATTCAAGTCTGTCACATTCCAGGCAGGTTCACTGTTATTCAGAATCAACCAATTCACGCAGAATGGTCCATTCACCCCTTGGTCATAAGCATACATATGACAAAACCAGGATCTTAAACAAGTAGATTTACAAATTTTGATCAGTAGATTGGCTTCTAAAAACCAGTAGATTTTTTTTATCCACATAAATTTTATATTCTTCAAGTGGATTGAAAACAAACTAATTCCTTTCTTTTGCCATATGTATTTCATAGTATAATAAAACAACAAATTTTGAAAATAAATCAGATTTAGATTCTGATGGCAATGTTGCTATAATAATTAATATGAGTCAGTACATTGTAAATTAATTCAGAAGGAAGAGTTGTTTTCTTATAGTTCATTGCAAAGATTTTTTAAAATAACATACAAAAAAGCATGTTTATTTTCCTTCACAACATCACTGTGTGGTGACATTCATTGTGATTATTAAGATTCACAATTTAATAACAGGCTCTGAATAGTT
>JAECUM010023314.1:0-34162 GCA_016617855.1 Megalonaias nervosa
GATTAGGAATACTAATAGCGAAGTCCAGGACAAATTTCATCAATGCTCTAGTTTTGTCTCGTCTGTGAGCGGATGAAAGATATAACGAATGCTATGCTCGCAATTTCTGAGAAAATAAATCAAATTCCTATCGATTTCATGGGGGTATATCTCGATGAAAGGTCGTTCAAGTTTGCTAGACCCGCTATAAACGGTTACCATATGCCGGCTCATGGGCGCTCGCAGCATAGGTTACTGGCGGGGGGGGGTCACGTGACCCCCTGGAAATTATATATATATATATATATATATAGCAGCAGAGAGGGTGAACCCTACAAATTAGTGTTCGAACAAATATATTTAGACATGAAAATCATACTAAATAAGGCAAAAATATCGGGTCAATAACGCTAAACCAAAACCTCTAATCGAATCGAGATTCTCTCCGTAGCGTTAGTTCGCGCTGTTACTTAGCCGTTGACAAAAATGTTGTGAGTGTTTGTTTACGTACTCGTGCGCGTAATTTTTGTCAGTCCTCCCTCTCTGCTGCTGTAATTAACCAAATATTTTATGAAGTCCGTTACGATATCTCGACCTAGGATCATGTAAATGTATTGTTATGAAACCAAATGGAGTAGCTTGTGCTTTTGAAAAAAGTTTTTGAACTTTATCATATCCATATCCCCTGAACACCAAGCATAATAAATATTTTGCAGCGTATGATTATCAACTCCGTTAAATACAACCAAAATATTGCATTTGTCTCTGATCACTTTAGGTATTTGTGTATAACGCTGGGTAACATAAATCACGTCTGTATTCTTGTGTCTACCTCGAGAAAATATCCGAGCTGGATTTGATTGTTTGTCCAGCATGACATCGTTGTACACTACTAAATTATTAATACGTCCATCCAGGTCATCTACAGATGGCGCTTCGTCAATATCAGTGATACAATCAATAACACTGACTCCATCACTGTCACTGTCTTCACATAACGACTTTGCATTGTCATTAAAATCTTTAAGTACTTAATGGCATCGTTGATCATCTATAGATGGTGCTACTAAATATAACTTATCCCATTTGAGCCATCTTATTATCAGATTAAGCAATAATTGCGTTTTACCACTTCCAGATGGCCCAATTATTATCATTCGAATATAATTCGGTAGCGCTGGGTGATGTTTGACTGGCTCTTGTTTTCGTGTCGCCGAGAAGTCATTTATATCCATAATAATAAATAACATGAGTCTATATTGTGTTCGATGCAAGGCACCCACCCCCAACGCTGGATTAACAACAATAATAATACAAAATAAAAAACGCGCACTGACAGGTAAGTGTGAAAAGCGAGGCACAAAAAATTACAAATTTATTTCGTCTAGCACAAAGACAGGAGGTGATATCGCTGCTTCGTTGGGAAAATTACCAGGGTTTCCATGGGCGAAGTATTCCGGAGAAAAACACTTGCCAGGATACAATTATTGTGGTCCTGGAACTCGACTTGATATCCGACTCGATAACCAAGATCAACCAAGATCAGGAGAGTATCCAATAAATAAGACTGATCAAGCGTGTCACGTTCATGATGTTGCGTATACAAGCAAGGATTTACAACACCGGCATCTCGCAGATGTGAAATTGATTCATGCATTACATTCTATACCTGATAAATCTCTCAGAGAAAAACTCTCTAGTTTTCTGGTGAAATCTGCTATGAAGGGTAAACTAATGCTAGGGGCTGGTAATTAATTATATAACTATTATAATGGAATCTGTTTACTATAGCCCAAGAGGATATTGGAAGGGCAGAGCAGCGATTAGTAAACTTGCTGAAGTAGCAAAGATCTCACGTGCTGTTGCTGCAGCGTGGTTAGCACGACAGGCAATATGGCAAATATATCTACCACCACCTAAAAAAATTCAGTACGCGCATTTTGATGTCAGCGTTCCCATTGAAGTTCATCAAGCAGATATTTTAATTTTACCGCACGATACTATTAAAACACGTGGACGTCAATCACGCACATACAAATACGTGTTGACTGTCGTTGATGTTGCAAGTAGATATAAAGAAGCGGAACCATTATCAACAAAAACAACATCTGAAGTTGCATCTGCGTTTGAACGAATTTATGAACGAGGACCCTTGCAATGGCCACAGTTACTACAAGTTGATCCTGGCAAGGAATTTCTTGGTGCAGTATCATCGCTGATGAAAAAGCATAATGTCAAAATCAGACAAGGACACATCGCAATTCATCGTGATCAGGCAATCCTTGAACGATTTAATCGAACACTCGCTGAGCGGTTATTTGGATATCAGTCTGCAAAGGAAATAATTCAAGCCGATACGAGATCTCGCGAATGGGTTGCAAGATTACCAAGTGTGATAGCTACGTTAAATAATGAAATTACTCGTGCAACTTCTATGAAACCTATCGTTGCAATTACAAAGAAACATAGACCCCGTAGCGATGGCTACGGACAACGACGTGACTTTTCAAAACAGCCAGTGTTAGGTAATGTGACTGTCAGATATTTATATGAACCTGGTGAACGTGAAGGGGGTAAAAGAAAAGCAACTGATCCTATCTGGAGTATTACTATACATAAAATTTCTAGCGTGGTTAGATCTACGGGTAGACCTGCAATCCTCAGACTGGATTCAACTGCTCCTCAGCGTGGATTTGTACGTGAACAGTTACAAGTAATTCCTGAGGACACACAATTACCACCGAGTTCACTTTTGCAATTTTTGTCTGAATTTGATAACTGATCTCCACATTTTCCATAATAATAATGATGATATGTGGTGATCCGTTATCAAATTCAGACAAAATTTTATTTAGATTCAGTATCATGATCAAGGATACTAAACCACCGAGTTTATTTTTGTAAACTAGCACCCCTACGTCGATTACAATCAAGAAAGGTCAGCATCACATTCTCGAGGCGATGTGTTTATTGTCCGAGGAATTATGTTAGTATAGTTCAACAAAAATTCCTCAGCGGTTGGTGGTTTTTCTTTGTGAGCTTGGCATTTAAGATTTCTTTACTGATAATAAATCAGCATAACCCTGTATTTGTTTCCGCCGCATTTTGTGCAAATGTCTAATTTACCCCGCAGTCCTTTTCCGCAACCAAAACATGGTCTAGGACCCGTTGATCCTTTTTCCAGCGATTGATTATGATATGCGCAGTAATACCCATAACAATTCCTGTTTCATTTTTTACTTGTCCCTTGCAACATCCACTTGCAATGATTAGGTCCTGCTGGAAAAGTCATTACTATATGATATGAACATATTTTTTTTTTAATTAGAGATATAACTATACTATCAATATATCTACAAGATAAGCACAGGAAAAATAACTACAAATAGCACAGATGATATCCTATATGATGATCATAATTCTAATTATGATCATGTTTGTGATTTCTTCTGCGAGATCTTGCCATGCGAATGTCCAAATTCATCATCGTCCGACAATGATGATGTTGCGATAAAATCTACCCCGGAACAACCAGATGCTCTGGTAGAACCAGAGATATCCGAAGAGGAATATTGGGATCTGCTTGACGAGAAACTTTTTAATGAACGTCTCAACGAGCACAACGCGATTTTTGAAACAACTCCACAACACGAATTATATGAAATTGCCAAATTCAGTTACTGGCCCTTTCGTGAATACTCTTCGATGTTTCTGAATTCGTTCAACGACGTTATTTGGTATTCAAGTAAAGAACGCGCAATCAGTAATTTTGTTGTAGACGGTATCAACGATAAAAAAAAAATCATGTCGAGGAATAATCATTCAACGCTTCGATAGATTTCATGTGTTCGTGTCCGATGAAGATTTTAATCGTTTCGCCAATGAATTTACCGGACAATCATCGCTCGCCGAAATAATTCCAAAATTTCGTTCAAGGTATCCTGTATTTGATCTTCATACAAAATTCATTCTTGAGAAATTAACATACCGTCACAGGGAAACTGAAATGAGGCTAAGTAACAAGCAAATCATCGTCGATGAAATCATCGATTACTTCTCGCAATGATGCGATTGTTCTCGTGATAGTGTATTCGAGTTTGAAATAAATAGTGGTTATCATGTTCTTTGTAAATCAACGCCAGTGACATTTGACCAGCAGCGGGATTTAACAAACTGCACCGCAGATGAAAAGAATCCCAGTTGGAACATTGATCATCAGGCTGGTCTTCACAGCGTAAAACTGAATAAAACAAAATCATACAAATCAGGGAAAAATACAGCATGTAAACAACTAATATATCCTCCTGGTAATTTTGCTGCATCTGATTTGTTAGTTTGTCCAACTTCGATTCAGCTTAAATATACAAAATGTGACCTTGAAATCACCGACGACAAAATCATTGTTGGTTGTGACAATATTCCAGCTGAAGATATTGAACGAATTTCTGCAGCGTTGACAGGAGAACTCGATCAACTAATCGGTGTTGTTAGTGTATCTCAAAACAGAGCTACGATATCAAGAAGACCTGGACATCATTGCAACATTTGCGAACGCAGACACGGATATAAATATATCGGTGATTTCATTGAAGATAAATGCAACAACTGTATCGTATTTGTCAACGAGAATTATTATACTATAGTCTGTCCAAGAAGCACTGGAAAACAAATAACCATGCCTCTCGATGAGTCCATTGACGAACAAGTACAGAAAGTAATTAGCGGAAAATCATCTAATCCAGTAATAAAGCAAATCATCGATGAATTAACTATATGTATCATCATATTTCAGAGAACGAAATCCAGACTTTTCATATATCGCATTACCAGCTCATGAAAACGGTACAGGATGTAAAATGATCCATGACAAAGATTATCTCGATGGATCAGCATGTGGAATGGAAAAATCAGAAGCAGCTTGGAAGTCACTGAAGGATCATCAGTCCGTGGCTGTTATTATTTATCGTAAGACATTTACTGAAAAAGTAAAATCAGACTACGGTATAGAATCGTATTCTGATATTACCGGCGATATAATATTTCAGCCTGACGACAAGCGACGTGTTGTTATTCTGTGGGAATCTCTACACCGAATAAAAGGGGTTCCAGACGTGCTGATCGTCGATGAATGGCACGGAATTCGACGACTGCAGTTTTCATCGGTACAATTGAGTAAAGAACGCTGGGATAAATTTGCTGGACTGGTCAATATGTGTAAGCGATTGATCGTCTTAGACGCAGATGCTGACGAAGATGATCTAGTATTATTCATGGACAAGATGGGCTGGTCATCAATGAAATTCATTATCAACTATTATAAGCCTGATCATAGAAAGAAATTCATCGTTGAAACATCACACAAGAACAACCTGATAAATATGCTAGAACAGTTAAAGTTAGGAAACAAAATAACTGTATTTACTCACAATACATCCAGAACGAATTATTCTGTAGAGAGTCTAGCAAAACAGTTACAACATCAAGGATACCGCGTCAAAAACTATCATGCCGATACTGATCCAACACAAAAGAAGCTTGACTTCAGCAGTATAAATACTGCATTAGATAATTATGATGTCGTTATATTTAATCATACTCTCGAAGCTGGAGTCAGTATCGTTGATGAGCGGTTTAATATCATGTATGTGTTTTCTGAAGAACTAGGGTCAGTTGAAGCCACTAAACAAGCAATTCATCGCTTCGTTGTATTGACGAAATTCATTATTCAGCAACGAAAAAAACTCGCGAAAGATTTTCCTGTGAAGAAATAACAAAAATTATTGTTGACCGTGAAAGATTACTCGATGATAAAACTAAACTATTAAGATGTCCTAACGCAGGAGAATTATCACTACCATACGGATTTGCATATCTTAGTGATATCATCGATAAGAATAATTCCAAAATGTATTTCACGCCAAGGTTAATTACGATGCTGAAGAATACTGGATACACGATTATACAAACTCTGCCAGATGATTACGATACATGGAGGGCAAAAAGCAACATCAAAAAACCAAACAACGATGATATAAAAAATAATCCTGTTGTTGATGAATTTTTGAAGACCAGTGTCGGTAACAGAATAAAACAATCAAAATCTAATTCTGTAGACGGTCCTCAGTATTACAAATACAATCCCGAAGAAAAGTTAGAACCTTACGAAGCATAGAAATCATATCTGAATCATATGTTCCAATGCGATGTTGGTAAATTACCAGCAGAACAAGTTGAACAATTATATAATAATTCATCGCGAATGAAACGAGCTCAACGAATTATCATCGATAAATTCAATAACGGTAATGCTATTAACGATGAAAAATTCCGATCTGATAAAATAAGTCCACGTGAAAAACTAACCGCGATTAGAAATGTTTTACAAATACTGAATTTGCCTGATATTGTTCCTGAGGAACTATCAACGACAGCAGTAACAGTATCAGGACCGGACTTAAGAATGCGCATCGAGCATATGATTACGGATAAAGATGTATTGTCGAAATACAACGAATTACTGAAAAATTGGCCCAGTATATTTCCTGAGACAAGAATATGGACACACAAATTAACAGTTGGAAATGTCATTGAGAAAATCAAACTGATTTACAAGGGTTTCGGAGCGACTTTGACCGTCAATGATAAAAATAATACAACGAGATCAGATTACACATTAAATTATCCCGTGTGGCCAAAATCAGACTTCATCGATGATCCTCGCTAAATTGAGTATTATAATGATTGTCAAGGATTTTATGGTAGTAATAATATCGCAATTACTAACCAACATATTGCAATATCGAGATTTCACATCTGGAGTATCAACAACTGGTTCAGTGTATTTGATCATGATACTGAATCCACATAAAAAATTGCCTGAATTTGATAACGGATCTCCACATTTTCATAATAAATACAATAATATGTGGAGATCCGTTATCAACGATAAAGGTCTCAGATTCGCTAAATAACCGTTCTATGAAAACCATCACCGGAATAATTTTTCACGTCTGTGATGAGGATATCATACACATAAAGGGAGATAACTCCGTCATCGCTGATACAATAAGTGCGCAGTTGTCTCCCTTTTGTTATTGCGTACATAAGTACACATTTCTTCAATAATATATATCTATCCATCAAACTCTTAAGTCTGAGGAATCTTGGGTATTTTATGTGATCAAGCACACAAATCTCAATCCCCTTCACAACGTCAAGGATTTTATTCTTTCACGTTATCAAGATGATATTGAATTCCGTGATAACGGCGCTATAGTAGATTTTACATAAGCCGTGTGTGATATAGTCATTATTGATTTTTTTTTTGTTTAGACTGTAGCATGCAGATAGAACTGAACATATCGATCCATGCAACATTGCTAGATAGTTCTACCCTGATGAAATCAAGGGTTGATAATACAGTATTTTAACCAAATTCAGAAATGTGTAAGATTGCAGATTTTCGCGATTTATTTTATATTTTATTCAGAATCTGTTTATCACAGAATCGTGTATATACTTATCGCCGTTGACAAAGGGCTAGGTAAGAATATGATTATTTTTGAAACGTATATTTATAACTAAATATCATGGTCCAGTGGTGCCGCTTCTGACTCTCATACCAGAGGCTCGTGGTTCGATTGCCCATGACTGACACTGTCAGTGGTTTGGCCCTGGGATGCCAATTCTCAATAATTGGGGAAGTTCCCCTTTGTACACATCCTCCCGCCACGTCAAACAACGTGGTGAGTACGTTTTGCACTCGCCCGGGGTTGATTTGGGTGTGTGTGTACGGAACTTCCCCAAAAATAAATAACAGAATGATGTGAGCTTGTGGCCTTGTGACCTCACTGAAGGGTACCCACACCACATAGGGACATTCAGAAAGAATGTCCACAGGACAAAAAAGTCTCAATAAGGTGCCTGTGGACCACAAGACAGGTCTTAACCAATGAAAAAGTGCCCGTGGATAGACAGCCCTCTGAGTTTCTAAAGTTTCGTTTCGTATATTTAGGAATTCGCCGGGGGGTATGTCTATGAAAGGGACTCTTAGGACCTTATTGGTAAAGGCTTTACCGGCAGAAGGGACCTCAGTGGAATGGTAGACCGAACGTCACCGCTGCTGTTTAGTTTTGAATTTATTGAGAAATATATTTTTATATTTATAAATATTAATTCAGAAATATATTAATTCAGAAATATATTAATTCAAAAATATATTTATAAATATTAATTCAGAAATATATTTAAAAATATTAATTCAGAAATATATCAATTCAGAAATATATTTTTATATTTATAAATATTAATTCAGAAATATATTTATAAATATTAATTCAGAAATATACTTTTTATATTCAGAAATATATTAATTCAGAAATATATTAATTCCGATATATATCAGAAATATATTAATTCAGAAATATATTAATTCAAAAATATATTTATAAATATTAATTCAGAAATATATTTAAAAATATTAATTCAGAAATATATCAATTCAGAAATATATTTTTATATTTATAAATATTAATTCAGAAATATATTTATAAATATTAATTCAGAAATATACTTTTTATATTCAGAAATATATTAATTCAGAAATATATTAATTCCGATATATATCAGAAATATATTAATTCAGAAATATATTTATAAATATTAATTCAGAAAGATATTAATTCAGAAAGATATTAATTCAGAAATATATTTATAAATATTATTCAGAAATATATCAGAAATATATCTGAAATATATCAATTCAGTTATATATTTTTATATTTATAAATATTTATTCAGAAATGTATTTTTTATATTTATAAATATGAATTCAGAAATATATTTTTATATTCAGAAATATATTAATTCAGAAATATATTTATAAATAATAATTTATAAATATATATTTGTATTCAGAAATATATTAATTCAGAAATATATTTATAAATATTAATTCAGAAATATATTTTTATATTTATAAATATTAATTCAGAAATATATTTATAAATATTAATTCAGAAATATATTAATTCAGAAATATATTTGTTATATTTATAAATAATAATTCAGAAATATATTATTTTATTTATAAATATTAATTCAGAAGTATATTTTTATTTTATAAATATTAATTTAGAAATATATTAATTCAGAAATATATTAATTCAGAAATATATTAATTCAGAAATATATTTTTTATATTTATAAATATTAATTCAGAAATATGTTAATTCAGAAATATGTCAGAAATATATTAATTCAGAAATATATTAATTCAGAAATATGTTTTTATATTTGTAAATATTAATTCAGAATATATTGATTCAGAAATATATCAGATATATATTAAGTAAGAATTATATCAGAAATATATTAATTCAGAAATATATTTTTATATTTATAAATATTATTTCAGAAATATATTAATTCAGAAATATATTTTTATATTTATGAATATTAACTCAGAAATATATTAATTCAGAAATATATTTTTATATTTATAAATTTTAATTCAGAAATATATCAATTCAGAAATATATGTTTATATTAATTCAGAAATATATTTTATATTTATAAATATTAATTCAGAAATATATCAGATATATATTAAGTCAGAATTATATCAGAAATATATTAATTCAGAAATATATTTTTATATTTATAAATATTAATTCAGAAGTATATTAATTCAGAAATATATTAATTCAGAAACATTTTTATATTTATGAAGATTAACTCAGAAATATATAAATTCAGAAATATATTTTTATATTTATAAATATTAATTCAGAAATATATCAATTCAGAAATATATGTTTATATTAATTCAGAAATATATTTTATATTTATAAATATTAATTCAGAAATATATCAATTCAGAAATTTATTTTTATATTATAAATATTAATTCAGAAATATATTAATTCAGAAATATATCTTTATTTTAATTCAGAAATATAGTTTTCTATGTATAAATATTAATTCAGAAATATAACTTTATATTAATTCAGAAATATATTTTTATATTTATAAATATTAATTCAAAAATATATTAATTCAGAACTATATTTTCATATTTATAAATATTAATTCAGAAATATATCTTTATATTAATTCAGAAATAACTTTCATTCAGAATTATTTATTCAGAAATAAATTTAATTAAAGCAAATATTTATTATATAATGAATCATGAAAATATTAATGCTATTATTACTGCTATTAAGCAAGTACAACACAGCGGTGTAAAAATATCTGATGAGCTTGATCCTGAAAAAATTATGAGTGATTTTGAATCATTACAATTTCGAAAGTCAGAAAATAGATATACGCTGCCCTCCGATTATAGATTGATAAAGTTAATCCAGCAGGCGATGTTACAATCACTGGCAGCAATCACAGATACGCAAGTGAAATTATTTGTTCCCCTTTCACGTTCAATCGAAATGGTTAGGTCAGAAATATCTCACGAATACGAAAAGAAATGACTTGTACACGCTCATATAAAACAGCTGAGAGATATTATGTCCGCGAATGAAGTTGAGGAAGAATTACTGGCGAAAGATAAGTCAGAGTGTGACAGTGAAAGTGACTGTAGTGACAACGAAACCAATCGTGTCGCCTGTAACGTGGCACCAGCTAAACAAGAAAGATAATTCATTTCTGACTACAGTTAAAAAAAAAATTCATTGATAGATTTTTATGTGGATTCAGTATCATGATCAAACATACTAAACCACCGCGTTCAATTTTGTAAACTTTGTCTGAATTTGATAACGGATCTATACATATAATCATATTTATTATGAATACGTATAGATCCGTTATCAAATTCAGACAAAGCTTTTTTTTTGCTTGGTGTTTTCTACAAACACACATACCGATTTATATTTAACATCTCTGACCTGAGATCGAGCAAGTGACCAGTCTGGTCAGTAAGTTTGAAATGTATCCGCGATACTAGTGGATTATGACATTTTAGATAAACAAGGTTGATTGGTTCTGATACAATCAAACAGCCTGGGGCACTTGAGGTGTAAATAAATACAGAATGTATCCTTGTTGGGCCTGATATGATTTTTCAGTGTCAACTTGATAACTGCCGTCGATGACATCGGATACTAGATTGACAGCGATCGCTGATGTGATATTAACGATACCCGGTGATATATAGCGACCACCCGAGTACGGATCGTTGTTGGATTGGAGAATACTCGGTGGTGGACCTAGTTTTCTCCATGATTCAAGGATCTTGGGAAAACTATTTGTGATTCAATTAATTACTAAAGATTTTGATTCCCCGAGTTTATTTTTATTGTAGGCGACTTCGTAAAGTTTAATGTTAGTTTCCAAGTTTTGAGGTTCAAATTTTTGGTAATTTTTTATTAAAACGTGTTTAGAGTATTCAGTATAAAAAAAAAAAAAAATATTTGATTCATATGTTGAATTAATTCTATGATATTTTTTAATATCATCGCTGTAATATTGTATTAAATCAATAATTAAATTTTTAATGTTGGTAAATATTTGGTCGAATTCGATTTCTATATTCGGTAATGTAGCAGATTGAATTCTAGGGTGTATGAGGTTAAAAGATCCCAATCTCAGATCGGGAATTGTTTCTTGTCCATCAGTAAAAAAAAAAATTGGTTATTACTCATGGATGATCATCTCGATAGCTTGGAGTTTTGATAATATTTTTCTCCGTTGTGAGAAACTCTTCAAGACCTGGTTATTGTGGAATTACCTGTGATACCACCGGTGGAATTTCTGGCCATCCTAGCACAGTTCTAATCGAAGACTGATAAATATCTACGGCGTAATCTGGCGATAATATTTCAATGGCAGATGATAACGTTGGCTCGTGAACAGTAATGGCAATCTTTGATTCTTTTCCTGTGATGGATTTAATTCTACGTTGAAATTCCTCATTGATCTGTTGTATTTGATAACTGCCGGTTGGTATGCTGACTACTTGCCAATCAGGAGTTCCATCGGGTTTATTTTTGTTTGCAAATACTAATGAACTATTCGGTTGTAGTCCACCAAACGATTTTGACCTAATATTTGGCCAACAATAATACACTCATAATTGTGCTAATGTTATGTCGCTTGCTGGTATTGCAGTTTGAAAATTAATACTGAATTCAGGATTAGTTGAACTCGCTGACATCATTGTGGTTCTTACCGGAGCAGTATTAGTGACGATCTGTTGTAATAATTCCAATGACGTTGTTATTATTATATTATTGTTGCTCTTCATTATTTATTTCCGAGAATGAATCACCGGTGGCATCGCTACGGTTAAATACTTCATTGTAGATCTTTATTATAATACTGAATTCCTCATCGGATATTATTCCATCGTTGAGCGACGAAGAAATCATCGACAATAATTTGGAATATGCTACAGTTGCAGTATGTAATTTCATCGTGTACTCATTCAATTTTTCATTTGTGCACGTAGCTATCTTTTTCGTGATAATATTGAATAATCCAGCGATCGTGGGTGACGATGAAACAACGATTGTTACAACGATCGGCTCTGTCATCGTGAACGTTGATAATACTATGCCGGTTCCAGCAAAAATCGCTGAAACCGAATAAACGATGATATCAACGACAACCGCACGTCTACGATATTTCTTTATTTTTGTTGTATAATCATCCTTGATGGTTTTTAGTTTATTCTGCCATGTTGTTACTTGATCGTATCTGTATTTTTGAACGTCGATCATTATACTATATTACTTACTTAATTGAGGTGTTTCAGCTACAAATTCCAGACACCACCAATAAGGCGCTGAGGTTAATTTTTAATCAGATGGCTCCAACAGGAACGTTTCTTCGGTATCTTTATTTAATATAATAAATACAATTCCAGAAAAATTATCGGTTGAATGACGCCATAGATATGTGGTATATATGCAAAATTTTGCATCGCTAAATACTGACAGCCTGTACACGCCAGAGACCTCCGCGGTATGTTTGATAGTGTTATTTTGCGGTGTCCATGTTGATGATCCTGATGATACTGTGTATACGATATTGTTAATTTGTTTGTGTGGAATTTTAACGAGATTAGTTTTATTGATGATATTAGGAATTCCACTGATAATATCGTTGATTCTTGCATTTATATCGGTGAGATTTATGTCAACGGTTGGTGGACTTCCAACAAATTCATTAATGGTTCTGTTTACGTTTCTGCGGAAATTCAGAAACAGTTGTACTTGATTAGTAAATCAGTTTTGAGTGTGATCATTCCATCGTTGAATGTAGCTAACTAAGTTGTCACTGGAATTTCCTTATCATCGACATATTTCTTCGTTGCAGTGTCGAGATTATTTGTTGGTTCTCCCACGTTGGTAACTGTATTATTGTTCATGTTGAGAGGCCCGTGCATGGTATCACCGAATGTTTACAACCTATCATTGATCGACACTGCAGTAATACCACTAGGAACAAGTTTGCCCTCTCTGTCATATACAGCAATATGGCCTTCTCGCGGTAGTCGACTACGAATAATATTATCGTTGATTGAAATATTACTCGTCTTCAATTTTCCTTCACGGTTTAGAAATATAACAAGTTCGTTTGGATCAACGTTGGCAAGATTTGAGCAGGTCAGATAATTCATCATTTATCTGCCGTGTTACTTGCTTGAGTAAATCCTCACCTGGTGCTTGTTAGGTTTTAGTTTTAGCTGATCTTCCGTAAATATCTACCATTATATGATTAGCGATTATTTAAAACAGAACTCGTATATTCGTGTACAGCTTTATGAAGTGGTTTCGTTGATCTTGATACAGCATAAAGTACTGCTAGTGCTTCACGGCCACATATCGGCGGGTCGGTTATTTTTTGTGTTGGTAGCGTTGAATACCAGATTGGAATACTTTGAAGTCTGTCGATGTATTTTAAAAATTCATTTGGTGGTGCCAGTCCGTACGAATCGAAATAATTAATTCCACCTGGATCGATCGCGTACGCAACCCAATGAATACCTGGACCAGAGCTTTTATCAAGATTAATAATACCAGTTTCAATCAGATTTGGATTTTGCGGTAACTGATCACGCATAACAACACCTCTGAATTTTTTTATATTTAATCGCGTAGCAGCGTCGAGCAAATCAAAATTGGACAACGGGAAAATCAGCGAGTACCAGCAATTCTTAATCCTTTCCCGTATCGAGTTCCTGGAAGTCTCAGACCTAGACCCGTTCGGGATCGTCTTCTTTTTTTAATCCTTTCCCTGTTGCTTTCTTTAATGCCACTTCAGCAGCTGTTCCAACTGCACCTAACGCAGCTGCTTTTGCAACAGCTGGGGCTACAGCGGCTATTATTCCTGGAATAGCTGCAAGAAGTGAAAATATACCACCCGTCTTAGTGGTGTCTTTAATGGCACCCGCAGAAAGATTTACGCGTATACCTTTCTTTGATTGTTTGGCTTCATTGAAATACTTGAGCTGGCGTTCTGTCAGCGTTAGTTTATTTGAACCACCTGTGATTTGTTCTCGCGCTAATGATATTTTTACTCCACATTTTTTCGCTGATGCCGACTGCAGTTTTTTAATCTGACCAGGAGTCAGACTGACACTAACATGATGATATGACATGTATACTTTTATTCATGATCTAATTACATGTTTTCTACTGGCGCATCAATAACTCTCATTCGTCCACCAACACCTTCAAGTAACATTGTTTTATCGCTGAGTATAGCGGCGATTGCTCTGTAATTAGCTATAACTCCTCTTGTAACACGAGCTCGAAAATGTATGTCAACGACGGACTGTCTAAACAAATCCAAGTGTTCCAGCGAAAAGTAATAGATCGAATACAACGTCGTAAACTCCCGCTGTGATATTTGTAAATCAGTATCAACATTTTGATCACATCCCATGAAGATCATCAGACGATGATACGCACGTACAACACTGTTTTGTTCAAAATGTAACAAAATATCCTCGGTTGGTTCTTGTTGTCCATTTATCCTCAAAGATATCTCAGTAACGCCGAGTTTATCAAATATCATAATACTTCGTATTTGCGAGTTTACTCGCGTAACATCTTGAAGAGCAACAAATATATGTCGCGGTGCAGAGACACCTTGCTGTGATGCTATTTGCCATGTAAATAAACCATTAATGTTACTCTGGATAGAATCCGTGGTCATTGTTAGCCATGACAATGTTGATTTACCACCGCTGTCCATAAAAGAAAGTAACCTTTGTTCTTCAGATATTGCTGGTGTCCTTACTGGCATCCACGATGAAAGTTTTTTTCAGTATTACTTTACCATGAAGTGCCGCAGTTGCACCTGCGTTAGCTCCTTCAGCATGCCATATTGCATCATCGTCGATATTTTCTCGTGTGCTTGGCTCCAAAACTAACCTTTCTAACATTTCTACAAAATCCAAAGATGTGTGACAGTGGAATCGCACATGAAAATCTTTCATCGTCGCCCAGCATTGCTCGACGTGACGCGAATCCCAAGTTGACATTTTCATTCATTGATACAACTGTGTCCCCAGCTGCATTTAATGTTACATTTCTGTGCTCTGGATGATCAGTTGTATCTTCGGCAAGCATCATTGATGGACCAGCTGATCTTGTGTAATCATCGCTGTATCTTGCAAGACCAAGTATCATTGTGGCAACGTCGATGTCGTTATGACAAATCCCAATCTCTCGTCCATCAATGTTATATGCTGCACTTTTAAATAACGCCATAATACCATTATTGACAAAACCAACTCGATCACCAATTCCATAATCTGTATTATCTAATTTAAAAAGTCTACCTTCGACTTCAATAAATGCCTCAGCAGGCAAGAAATATCTGCTTGTATCCTGAACTTGTAATCCAAGTCTTCCACGCTCGTCAGGTACACGTGCGTCATAAGAATAATATTGATAATCACGTACCGATTCATCTTTGAGAACCGGTGCGTCCATGTCGAGTGCGGGATCAGATATGCGTTTGAACATCCTTATTATATTTGTTATCGTTTAACACAAAAACCACTTCCTGCTACCAGACTAGCGGTTATATTTTTTTTTCTTTTTCACCAGCCAATGAATGTTTTATTTGCGGCTTGATTTATTATTTTACTAACGTTTGCAGGCATCATTACAGTGCTGGGTAATTTTACTGACTGAGGTTTTCGTCATATTATTCGTGCTAGTCTATCCTTGATTGCAGAGAATGCTTTACTGGCAACATCACCAGCAGCACTAACACCTTTTGCACGAACAACATCAATAGCTTTCATTCCTAGTTGCTTTGCTATCGGTATTGCTTTTGGGGCTATCCTTCTACATAAACCCTGAACAACATCGCCGAGTCCATCTCCGTAAAATATTTTGTATGTAGGTAATCTCAGATTTATCACCCTGACCATAGTTGGTCCACGTTGAGCAGCGTGTATGATCATCTTATTATAGTAATTATATCTAACTGTTTAATCACTGTGATAATCATCGGCGATTTCATTAATGAGGGACCGATACACGTTAATATCCATGATACCGCCTGTAGGTAATCGTTGACAAATATCAGCTGCTTCATTAATAATTTCTGGAGAATTATTACCGGCTCGTTTTGCACCAATCAGAATTTCTAATCTGTCCAGGTCTGCAAGGACTTTGTTAGGACAAGTAAAAACACCACTTCCAGTAGTACTTGTATTAATACCACTTCCAGTTGCGCCAGGGACGTCTTGATATTCTTCTTCCTCAATTATTGGTCTGATTACCATTCTGGGCGGTGATCGTTGATGTTGTTTTATTATTTCATAATGTTTTATTTCATTCACATATTTATCACAATGAATATCATCTCTTTGAATACGTTTAACTCTGTAGTATATGCGATACATCCAGTTGTACCATTTATCATTATTTATAATTTCTCCAGCATAATCGGATTTCAAATAATCTTTTTATGAAAAAAACTTTCCACGGCAAATTCAGATAAATCTTTATCCTTATTAGATCTTATGAATTCAATAGATCTTGAGGAAAATTGATTGATCACATCAATCCTGGTGGGTTTTGATTTATCTGATTCTAGTTCTTGTATATCGCCTATTTCATCACTAGTTTTGTCAATACCCTCGAGTATTTCTTGAGTTGGTTGAGCAGCAACTATTTCGGCAGGAAGTTCTCGTAGAATGTTTTTTTTTTGTTTTCTTAGTTCGCTCTGCTATTTTTCCAGTTGCTTCAGCGGTTTTTTCCAACACGGGAAGAATACCTTTAGTAGTCTTTGTGACAGGTTTAAATAATTCTTCTGCGGCTTCTGCAAATTCTTCTTGTGTCTGCTGACGCGCCTGTAATTGTTGTCTGACAGAATCACGGACAGGTAGATATTTCTTGATTGCTTCTAGTCGCTCTCGAGCTAGCCTAGCTGAGTGCGCGTCACCAATAATTATTGATATAACGCAATGGTTTAATTACAGCAGCAGAGAAGGTGGACTGAAAAAAAATACGCGGACGAGTACGTAAACGAACACTCATATACTTTTTGTCAACGGCGAAGTAACAGCGCGAACTAACGCTACGGAGAGAATTTCGATTCGATTAGAGGTTCTGGTTTAACGTTATTGACCCCGTATTTTTGCCTTATTTAGTATGATTTTCATGTTTATATATATATATATATATATATATATATATATATTCCGACAAGTTTAATCATGCAAATGAAGCTGAAAATATGTCACAAGATTCTGTTCACAACGCTTAGTAAATATTAGCTTTAGTTTCAGACTGCTTGCTATACTAACTCTCTCGGCCGTGACTGACTGACCCCCTCCCCCACCCTGCAAAATATCCTGCGGGTGCCCATGTCCCGACTTCCAACTTTTCGATAGGCAGTTGACTCTGACCCTACACCCCAACATTAATGTCCAAATATCAAAAATTGGATGGCAAGGATCAGAGGAAACTGGGACTTATGAAGGTATTAATGTCCCTACCCGTTACTCATACACACCAATTCCAGCCTCTGCCATCAGGATTTCATGAAAATGTCAAAACCATTGTGAAAATGTATATATCATCCCCTATACTACTGAATGGGTCAAAGCCTTTATATGCAACGGTGTTAGATGAACTGCATGACATCACATACGCACTCACTCACACACTGGTTTTGACGAGTATAATTGCATAATACTCACCTTTCTGCTAACGTTGCGTGAATAATACATTGGGTTATGCATTGATACAACGAACGAATAATTTTCTTGGCTGTTGTTGTCATTGAAGGTGACAGTTTTATTGGAGAGTTGTCTTTTAATGTACGATGCAGCCCAATTTAATGTGCTTGCTTTCTTTACTTTGATTTGATTATTTTTTATTCAAGTTTACCCTTTTCCATTCAAACAGTTTTAAATTAAAAATTAATAATAATAATAATAATAATAATAATAATAATTTTAATAATAATAATAATGATAATAATAACAATAAAAATAATTTTAATAATATTAATGACAGAAACGATTATCACTTATCTTCTACTTCTTTTCTTCTTCATCTTCTTCTTCTTCTTCTTCTTCTTCTTATTATTATTATTATTATTATTATTATTATTATTAATACTATTATTACATGTATTATTGGCAGTGTTGTTGTTGGTTTTTGTTCCTGCTGTTGCTGCTGTTTTAAGGATTTTGTATGATCGCGCATTTCTATAATCCATGGCGCGTCCTATTTTATCGTACGTGAATTTAGTGTATGTTGTTATCCTGACATGTGAAAGTGAGACCCACGAGGATGCTCATGCAACTGCATAATTTATACAAGTATAGAGAAAATACGAGAAGTAACACTCACGTTTAAAATCAAAGTAGCATAGTTCGAAGAGTATTAATGGCATAGTTTAAACGGGTTTTATAATGCTTTCTGAGAAACCGCTACTTGGACCTTAGACTGAAATGCTTGAATATCGTCTTCCTTCCTGCTAATCAAACAGTAAGTTTCTTTTCTAATAGCAACAGACAACCAGACAGAGACACACAGACAAACAAATACAAATGGGGAAATAATTCGTTATAATTTGTTCATGAAATAAAACTGAGTCTGTACTCAAGGGAAGAGTGATACGAAGGAAATAAAATAAATGCATCTCTATATGAGCTAGGCCTGGTGTCCTCAATTCTAGTTTATGAAAGAAAATCACATACGCATTACAAACACACACACAACAAAAAAACAATAATAGGTTTTCTGTACAATTTTTTTTTGGGGGGGGGCGTGGACTTGGTTGGGCGTACGGCCCCATTAACTGAAAGGAATCAGTCCGGGTACCTCAACACTAAGGAAGGCCCGACTACAAAAACATATCTAATTAAAAACAAATATCTCAATAAAACATTCAAAATTCTATTTTAAAATGCCCCCCCCCCCAAGAAAAATGACGTCCCATTAAGGTTTAAAAACGAGATACAAGTTGAACTTTGTTTTTAATAGAAGTCATGTATGTTTCAAATCTAAATAAGCATTCATGAAAAGAATTGCATGTTGGAAATTCATGATTTCCACGTCCCTCTCTTCCTTGTCATGATGTAAAAACCTGGAATCATATATCCCTGTTGTATACAGATTATAAAGTCTTCACTAAGGTTTTGGCGAACGTAATTAAAATTATATAGCAGCATAATTTATATAAATCAGAGCTGCGGGGAGGAGGGAAGATATATATTAAATAATACTTTAACTCTAGCAAGCGCAATCGATTCTATTAAACTTAAGGGGGGGGGGGGAAGGGGCCTTGATTTTGCTTTTACCAAGAGAGAGCTTTTGGCGGGATTGAACAGTTATCTAGCTCTAATTTTATTAAAATACAGATTTGAAAGCAATTTTCAGATTCGATAAATATTTTTTACAAAAATATAAATTCATGTGATCAGATAAATGGGGTAAAAACTAATAAATTGATCATAGAACAGTTAGGGAGACAGGGATGTTCCCTACCCATGCTACCAAATGCAATACTATGCTACCAAACTTTAAAATAATATAAATATTAAAGGAATAAAGATTCCAAATCTACTAAAAGAACTTCCTCATATACTTGCGTATCAAAACGTTCGCTTATAAGCGGACTACAAGGTAAAAACATGTAAATAAGAGTATGACCCGTGTGAAGCCGACCCTTAAGTCCGAGAGAACATCTCAAGATACACGCGGTAAGTTCTAAATGCGTTCATAAAATGTGAACAATAACTGGCTAACGCAACACATTTTGATAAATCTGCCGACTTGTTTTTTGTCGTCTTTCGCCATATGTGTAGCACGCTGACGAATTACAGTTCTTGTGACAATGTATCCGGTTTGTCTGCATTCATTAATACAATTATTTTCTATTTCAGGGATTGAAACAATCTCAGTCCGAAGAACCTGCTTTGTTCTTGGCATCTCTTCTAATACCCCTTTGCTACTCCGCCATTCCAGTACTTGAACATCGTGTACTCAAAATTCACTTGTTGCAGAACAGTTGTTATTTGCTTCGGCATATTCAATAACTTGGAACGCCACATCATAGAAAGAGGGCTTTCTTGTTTTGTCACCACTTTTCATCTTAAATATTGCCTTCAATATCTAGGAATAATAAACTTAATTAACTTATGATAGTGGTATTATCCTGTTTTTTCTTTATCCTGTAATTTTCACATGGTTAGTTATCAACTTGGATAATTATTTATTATTATTTCTTTTTTTACTACCAGTAGCTTGACTCGGTGAACGCAAATATGATTGTTTGTTAGTGTATACATTGTTACACACCAAAAACTTCAAGCATGTGTGACAGTTATGGCTCTGAGTAGAAATTATGACCCCTGCTTTAGTTCTTTCAACAATACATCATGGAGATGGTGTGGATTATTAAATTCGTCGGCATTGTGCAAAGAAAACAACAACAACAACAACAACAACAACCACATTATCCCTGACGCATTAAGTACCATGGATTAAGCATACCGGTAGTTGTTTTCTACAGCTTGATAAGAAAATGAGACAAAATTAACACTTTGGTCTTATGCCTGTCAGAGTATAATAGCAACTGCAAGTAGCTTACACGTTTATTTATATGATAAGATCCTGTACGTAATGAATACAGTTAATTTTACCAATAAGATGTTAGACATAATAAATAGAGAGTTTACAAATTTGTATATGGGGGGGGACGGGGGAACTTCATCACCTCCCCTGAAATCATCTTTTCATAAATCTTAAGAGGAGGTGGACTCAATGTTCCCCACCGCAAATTGAAGAAAATAGTCTATTAAATAGTATTAAAAAAAAATATGTGCAATGAGAGGAACTATGCATAAGATATAAATCTCATATAAAATGAACCATTCTCTAGGTCGGAAATTCGTGAATCTCTGGCACAGGCAAATGTGCCGTGTTACGAGGTCATTTTCAGATATGAGTAGTTAGGACTAAAATTTGCAATGGAAGTACCATAGTGTAATTAATTTACTTTTAAACAATCTAAGCTGCCCAAAGGAAAACTATTGTTTTGTATCATATAAAACAGGTTTATTTTCTAAAATTACCTGCAATTTAAGCCTTAAAGACTGCTACACTTCATAGAAATATCAGTGATAATATAGAGTGTTAAAGTGCAAAAGACCTTTTGCATGTAAAATATTTAACATGGCAAATAGACCGAAATGACAGTAGTCACCATACATGACTCTCTCTCTCTCTCTCTCTCTCTCTCTCTCTCTCTCTCTCTCTCTCTCTCTCACACACACACACACACACACGTATCTACTGTTTTTAAAACTAAGTGTCTAAATACGAAATATTTTGAATATGAAAGTCTTGCATTTGGAACTTGGCCAAAACATTTTATTCATTAACTTGTATATGTCTAGGACATGGATTAGTTAAGTTACTGGTCTCCAGTCTTTGCAAGGTGTTCAAATAATATTCGCAATATAGAATAACTAAATCAGAAGACCTTTAAGTGTCAGATACGTGTCAGATACGTGACAGATACGTGATAGAAATCTGCACCCGACTTTGACAGATATCGTGAAATGCGTAATTCTTGATGAAAACAAAAATATCGCAAAAAGTGTCTACGTACTTGTTACAAAATCTTACAGTGATTGGTTGAATTATTCAGCTTCCACAATACATTCAAACCTGAGACAACTCTACTTTTCTTTCCTATTTCCGAGGTATAAATATGACATCCTAAATATCAATTCTTACGTTTACTGAGTATTATTTAAGTTGTTGCTTAATAGTGATGTGGAAGGTGACAGAGTAAACCAAATGTTGTCATCTACCGAATGAAATGTCCAAACTGTACATATATTAGCTCTATGGATATCACAGTTATAGCTCTGATTCAAAGATTACGGTAAAGTATCGAAAATGAATTATTCTGGATAAAATACGTAACTACCGAGATTTGATGACATCAAGAGCGAAATACTGCCTTGTAAACAATTTTTATTCTTTACACACAGCGTGGTTTTATTGTTTAATTCAATCAAGCCACCAAACTATTGCAACATACAAAAACGCTACTCTTTAATTTTTAAGGCAATAAAAGTCACATTTACACAATCAGTCTGTTCCCGCGATGAACTTCATACTTGTTTGTTATTTCATAACGGAGGCTTGTTTTTGACGTCAGATGTGCTCAGATAACGTTAAAGCGCCAGAAAACTCTCTGTAGTAGCTTTTGTCATATATTACGTAATTGTAATCTGATTGTGATCATGTTATATAAAATAATTTAGAGTTTTTAATTGTTCTCTGAGCAAGTAGGTTGACGAGTCGCTCACATCGCATAGAAGTATACTTCTTAAACACGTGTATGATACTCCAAAACGTGTCGCTGCTGTGGTATCAGCAACCATTTTTTAATTCCAGGATATATTACCACGATGGTAAACAAAGTTTCATACTCAGGAAACATATACACTGGTCTACAGCTTGTTGAAGTCTACGGCACGACATTTTACTATTTGTTTTCAATGCCATTATGGACATATATCTAATGCCGTGTTCTCTTTTCAGATGTTTTAGAAATTTCCGTGGATTTCGTTTATTGTCATAAACGACGAATAAGAAACTTTAAACTGATACTAGCCAGTGTTTTAAAAAAGTTATACCATGAAGTTCAAAAGTTTAAGTGCAAATAAAAATCAAACTATTTTGAATAACGAGAGAAATTGCTACCTATTAATACAAATGGCACCGAAAGATTCTGAAATCATTATGGAACGTTTTCTAATGTAAGGATATTTGACTTACAACACATGATGTATTTACTTCTTTAAAATTTAGCCCTTGGAAGTCAGTGATCAGCTTACAATTTACTCTGTGCAAACATGATGTCAAAGGGTTTGAATAAGCAATATATTGTAAAGTAAGTTTTACCTTCGTTGCTAGCTCAGATTGTATCAAGCGTACATGTACATGTTGGGGTGGGGTCAGAAACGTTTAGAAGTCTTCATGTGAATATGTTCGGTTATATCTTTTCTGTTTTCACTGTCTGATTCCTGGTGTTGGGTTCTCCAAAAGATTTAAAAATTTAGAATGTTAAACAATATATAAGTTCAGTCTTTTTGGAAACGCTGAATATTTCTCGATTCGAAACACTTGCTGAGAGTTGGGTTGCTAAAGAACATGAATTTTAATTGATCAGGTTTGCTTTCCTTATCGGGCTATTCTTCTTATACATGTTCTACGGTTGAATTATATTCTAAGATTTACATCGCTCGTGCTATCAAATGGACTGATTGCCTTTAGACGCAAGAGCAGAAATTCGAATTAAACTCACTGTCTATTCAAACAACCTGGCACTAGAACAACCTCCCCCTCATAATTTCCTAGACACAGAAAAAAGTACATGCGCACTGGTGTTGCTTATAACAATTTAAATACCACCGCTAACAACTGTTTTAATGACACTGAACATATGTGTATATATATATATATATATATATATATATATATATATATATATATATATATATATATATATATATATATATATATATATATATATATACAAATTATTTAACTGCTAGTATGGGTGATGTTTATTGATTTCAAAGAAATACTCAGTTTTGTTGTATATAATGGCAAAATTAATCAAAATTATTGAATAAAAATTCAAATCATATCTGTGATCAGATACATTTCTCATCATACTTTTCTTTTGCATTAATCCAATCTCGTTTTAACGGGAAATTTTTGTTCTCGCAAAATGTGTCTGTATGTGCAAATAGTCGTATGTATTACACTAAAGGAAACTTCAGTACGAACACGTCAGATGTTTATCACCAATTTAATGAAAATAGTCATTATACAACATTACCTACATAATGGCACCTATGTGATGAAAGCCCTTTTCTTAAAGCAATCCAGTGACAAATCAATATCCACAGATAGCTAACAATATGTCAGCCTGGTTATATATATATATATATATATATATATATATATATATATATATATATATATATATATATATATATATATATATATATATATGTCATTCGACTTGCTACTGGAACTAAGTAAAAGAACTTTTAATAACAGCCAAAGCAAAACTCCATTGGCCCTCTCCCCTCCGCCCAGCAAAAACATTAATCATTATTATAGTGACTCTTTAAATTTTTTTTCCGACGTGTCTCGATGCTGATTTATACATTCTAAACTGGTTCATTGATTTTTTCTATTAATAATGGTGACAAAGAGTCCGTGGGGAATTTTCTACTCGAATAATCTTTATCTAGATCGTTTAAAATTATTCACTAGAAACACAAAGAACACTACAGTGCTATAGTGTGTGTGTGTGTGTGTGTGTGTTGCGGGTCAGTGCACGATAGTGTAACTTATAATATGCAGGTGAGCTGTTTCTGTTTAATTAAGGTATTGGTAGCTGTCAGAAATTTCTTCTTGCAAAATACTATACACCAAGAAAAAAATGCGTGAGATACAATAATGCGAAAAATGCACGTGTTTGCATAAAATGTGTGCCTACATTTATTAAGTTGGTAATTATATTAGGTTAATTAAATCTTTCTGCGACTTAGGCTGTTGCAGTGGGATTTGTGTGTGCGTGTGTGTGTGTGTGTGTGGGTGGGTGGGTGTGTTTGTGTGTGTGTCTGGGTGTGTGTATGAGAGAGAGAGAGAGAGAGAGAGAGAGAGAGAGCGAGAGAGAGAGAGAGAGAGATTTCTTTTCGTAGACTGATTTGTTTCTACACAGAATCTGGTGAAAAAATTCTCAGAACCAGGAAGTCAAAATTCGCCAAATTATTTTACCTTAACCGATTTAAAGATATTCATTGGTCCAGTAATGCATACATACATATGTTAATCGTATTCAGTAGGAATCTTTTAGTGTATTTCATTACTTGGAAAATAATTCCTTTGAACATTTATATTTAGATTCATAGTGAAAATGTCCAAATAAAGACAATGATAGCTCGCTATTTTCAATTGTTTGGAATAAATTAAAGGAAATTAATTATTATGTATATAAATGATGATATCACTTGATTGCCAAACAATTTGCATAATTACCAATTAGCCGGCAAGATACATAATTATTCACTATGAAAAGATCATTTGGATTGAATTATTCTTTCATGTCATTAAATTAAAATCTATATTCAACACGCTCTAGAGACTATGTTGGGAAAAATTGTTTATATGCTTTTTTGCTATTTCACTTCTCATTCAGACATCGTAGGAATTACTAACCCACCAAACGCTGCCTCCATTGCATTACCTTTAATGAGCGATCCTCTTCGAGAAATTCGGGTCTCGAATTATCTTCATCACACTTTATTTTTGAATTCTGATATATTGGTGTAAAATTACTTGCAAGAGACTGATATGTTGTTTGACTGTTTACCGATGGAATTTACTTGTCCATCGTCTCCAACGCTAAATGCTGCGAGAATACCACGAGCTTTTCAGGCTTGTTCTCCGAGTGAAATGGCTTCGAATTCACAGTAAATAGCTAGAACAGAGAAATAAAACACTTCTGCAGACATTCATTCTCGACCACGACTGTTTATTTTATTTCCAATCTGGTAATATTCTACACTGATATTTGTAAATGTACTATATGTTCAATCCATTTTTTCTAAATAAATAAGTAAATCAAATTTTGACTGTTGCATAACGAGAACAACCAACAGTAACACCATTGGCACCAGTATGGATTTGTATCAGTATGGTACTATTAGGACAGAATGTTTGGGTAAAAGTAAATAAGATTGAAATTTTCTTTATAGAGGTGTATATTAATACAAAAGCATAGTTACCCCAACGTAATAAGTAGGTACGTTCTGTGTCAGTTAGCACGCGTGTTCTTTATCGGTATTAAATAACCATACGGTAAAAACAAATTATCGTCGTTAATAATAAGAGCTTAAACATGGACACATAGGTGTGTGTTTACGTGTATGGTGGTAAAGAAGGGTGTGTTTGAGGAGAACTTTCTGAAATACTTCCGTCTGAGCGTTGGGGAAACGCAATATCCAAATGGTGTGTCTAAATAACGTGAGCACAAAAGGGCTAGCTAAAAATTTAACGAAGTTTGTATGCAGATACAAGATCAATCGGGAACGAGGTTGGCATGGTTAGTTCAGAGTTACTGTTTACTTTTGTAAGCTTAAAATCTCTCCATCTGACATGTAATCGTGGTCGAAGGTAACATGAAGGTTATCAATCATCGATGGTCCAGTAATGTTCCAATATAAAGGACATAGACTAAGCTGAAGAATATCAACAATTACGAATTGAACTCCCGTAGTAATTACGCGCATTGGACTGTGAAATCCATTTGTAGACTTGGACAAGGGCAATTGTGAACGTCATGATTGAATCTGAAAAGTTCAAATGATTCCAAGTGAGTACATCAGACACAGTAGTAAACCAATCGGGAGGAGAAGTCGTTGGTGCAACAGTATACTGGAAGTAAACTGTAGATTGAGCTTTTGTCGCATGTGCAAGTAACAGGGCGGTAGACAATGTCCTAAAACGCCATATGAGCCAAACAATTGCCAAGGCATTAAGAATAGACAAGGAAAAACTGATTATAGTCATAATATATAGGAGTCAAATCAAGAATCGCTGTCAATCGGGATTTCACCACTTAACATTGTTTCTGCTAAAGACGAAAATATTTGTTGATCGCTTTTAGCACGTACAGCTACTGTCTTAATACTTAAATCAATCTCCTTATCTGTAGCGAAAAATGTTGACATTTGGTGCTCATATAGTTTGAATTCAGGTAAAGAAATAGTTAAAGGATTGTCAAAAGAAGAGGTGTTACCCAAAATGTCTGCTAAATGCGTAGAATGAAAAATTGTTGTAACAGTGTTAGGCTAATTGGATGAAGTTGAATAACTTCTGTTGAATTGTCAGAACAAGTAGTGATATGTCCGTCATATATCATAGACGTAGTAACGACTGCGCAATGGAACGGAATATTCATAATACAAAAACGACAACCTTTAATAACGCAACGTTGATTTTTGATATTCGAGTATTATTTTGTCCATGAGATAGACTAATATCTGAACTGAGGAGATATCGAGAATATGTGGTACGACGCGGCCTGTCATACAACGAAACTTACAGGTCTGATGGATATTATAGTTATCATATAGAAATAGACTATTGATACATTCACGCTGAGACAAGGGTTTAAGTGTAGAACGAATATTACAATGTAAAATGTCCTTACCGGTACATTGATTTAAGGCTGACAACACTAGTGTTGTGTCAAATTGATGGTCATCAGATACAAGCATTATATTGGGTAAATCAAGTAATTGTGTAACGTGTGTTGATGATGCGTTAATTGAACTGGAAATGATTGAATTCGATACGTCTCGAAGGGTCGCTGTCGGGACGAAATTGGAACCTGTAGCGCAATATATAGGTCGCGATCTTTACGCGTTGCTATAAATGATCCAAAATGATGATAGTAACGTGGATCTTTCGGCGTTACTGAATAACCAGGATAATCGGTAGATATAATCGTCTCGATTTGATTGATTGATTCCGCTAAAACATGAGGCGGAATCAGTATAGCAGGTAACTTTTCTGCTGCCAATTCCGCTGTTGCTATCTGTAATTTCTCGCATTCACGCCTAATTTGCTGAGATTCCACCATTTGAGCGGCAATGACTTTTTCCAATTTCTGATATTGTTGATGTATATTTTCTTCAGAGTAAAGCATCGCTTGCTCTAATAGCAGAAGCGTTCTAGAGTTTTTGTAGCTACATTTTACATCTTTAACACACTACTGTATAAGTTCAAATGAGTCTTTGCTTATCCACTGCAGACCCTGGATTCAGAGTCAGGAGAAGCAGTCTTAAAACCCAAATGCACATTCCACCCATACCTTAAAAAAAAGAAAGGTTTGAGAGATTTACCGGCAATAGCAGAAAAAAGAAATAGAAGGCATGAGGAACTGATGGAATGGCGGGAAGGACTAGAATTATCTCTCCCAGTTACGAAGGAATTGCCTTCTGAATGTCGCACTGAATTCAATGACGAAATATTCGACCTAGTCGTTTGCGACGTGTATTCGATTGTGTGCGTGTTCTGTGAAATGCTTCTTTTACTGCTGGAGAAACATTCTCCGTTGGGTGCCATGATGGTGTGGATCCATCGGTCCACTTTATCAGGTAATGTTTCTTCCCAGACATCCACACGGATTTCAAAAGTTTATCAACTGAGTACCACTCTGTACTATTGTCAGTCGGTGGATGACCATTGCTAGTTAGATCAAGCGGTACCCGAGTCGGTTGAATGACTTTGTCAGCTGCATCCGGTGTCGGAGGTCGATAATCCCTAGGATCTTTATAATGCTTAAGCCTGCTGACGTGTACAAGTGATTTCATTTGTTTATTGTCGGAACAACGGCGTAATCTGTAGGTGTTATTTGGATCTAATTGAGTAACGTATACCGACCCTCCCATCGGAGGTAAAGCGTTTTTGATAACCCTACGGGTATGTGTGAGATTTGTAGGTGGACATAATCTCCAACGCGAAAGGACAGTTCCTTCGCTTTCAGGTCGAACCTTTGTTTGGTAGTGTGTGTTTGCTTTAGCTAATTATTGAACTATAATTCTTGAAGATTATTTTTGTTTGTTTCTGGACAGTCTCTCGAGGTGTAAGAGGCACATCTAAAAAGGTAAATCCATTTCTTTCCCAAAGACTATGTAATAAGGTGAACAGCCAGTTGAGGTAACTGTTGAGCTCATTCGGAATGCCATCATTATGCTGGGCAATAGCGACGGCCAATCATCTTGGTGTTTACTACAGTATGCCCTTAACGATATAATAATTGTACTATTCAAACGTTCACACCCAGCGTTGGTTTGAGGATGTTATGAACTGATATGGTGACGTGCTACTTGAAATAGTTCACAAAGTGCGAGGGCAATCTGAGGCATAAGGTTTCGTCCACGATCACTGACAAGTGTTCGCGGTGCACCATAACGTGTGAATATTTCATTGTACAAAATACTGGCGATTTCCGTTGCTGTTTGCGAACGCAAGGGAAAGGCTTCACACCAATGCGACAAACTATCTGTCACCAATAAGATATACTGGTAACCTTCCTAACTTTTTGGCATACACAAAATGTCCATGTTCTACCGAGAAAATACATCTTCCGGAGGCAATGGGCGCAACGGGGCCTTTCGAGCATTTGTGTCCCGTGTAATGAGTTGACATTGAGAGCATGATATAATGTGGTCATACACATTTTGATACATTTTAGGCCAAAGGTATTTTTGTTTGATAGCTTGATATGTTCTTTGGACACCTAACAATCACCTGCTTTTGAATCGTGATAAGACAGAAGAACATCGTGTCTCAAATTTATTGGTAGAGCAACTTGTTTTATGAGTTGATCTGAGGAAATTTTGTGTTTTGCTCGAGGCTGGAGAAAATGATGCAAGACACCACGGATAAGTTCATACTGACTTTCTTCATACGGAATAGTTTTTGCGCGACGAATATTTTCTGGTTATATTCCTTGCTCTAAGTAAGCATACATATCCTTGAAATCAGGGCACTCGCGCTGATATTGCGCAATATCTGGTAGTTCTGAAGAAGGATCATTAAGTGTGCTATTATTAGTGTGTACTGCAGATAGGATCGGGATGTCTTCATTAGTGTAGTATAATGTACTTTCAGTTAATTATTTTTAAATAGAGTGAAAACCTGGCTCTGATTGAGTAGTCTGTCTATGTAATCTGGTGATTTCTCCGATTCACTGTGGGTGTTATCAGTTTGTTCGTAGTGTCGACGTGAGAGTGCATCAGCATTTGTGTTTTTATGTCCTGGAGTGTATACGATGTCGAAATCGTATTCTTGCAAACGAAGTGACCAACGAATTAGTCTATTTAAAATGTGTTTATCTGTTTTCAGCCACACTAGCGCTTTGTGATCTGTAATGACAGTGAATTTCTGATGTGATAGGTAAACATGTGTTCTGACACCTTCCAAAACAGCTAAACATTCTTGTTCAGAAACTAACAAATACTTTTCAGCGTCCGTTAAAGCTCTTCCACTATAAACAATAACATGTTCCTTGTCATCTGTTCCAGTTGGAGACAAAATATACCCTAGAGTGGTGCCGCTAGCATCACATGTTAGCCTAAATAGTTTATTAAAATCAGGATAAGCCAAACAGGTGCTATAGTCAGAGCTGCCTTAAGAGTATCCAATGCTTCTAGACATTTATCTGTCCAAAGGAATGAAATGTCTTTTCTCAACAATTTATTTAATGGTGTTACTATGGTAGAATAACCGCGAGCAAATTTCCAGTAAGAATTGCAAAAACCTGGAAAACTCCTAACATCTTTCTGTGTTTTAGGAACAGGAAATTGTGTAACTGTATTTATTTTAGATTCATCGACTTTGATTCTTTTTGTTGAGAATTTATAACCAAGATAAACAACTTCAGATGCTGCAAATACACATGTTGAAGGTTTGAGTGGCAAGTTTGCTTGACGTAAACGATCAAATATGAGTTCAAGATGTTTGAGGTGGTCTTCAAATGAATTGGAAAAATAATGATTTTTGCAAGACACGTTGACCGTGGTATACCTCTAAGAACATGACCTAAAAGAACGCAATATGTGGCGGGTGCATTTCTAAGTCCATACGGCATTATATTCCATTATTAAAGACAACGTGATGTTATAAAGGAGCTCTTATGTTTGGTCAGTGGGTCCATTTTAATTTGCCAAAATGCTGAATTTAACTCTAAAGTACTAAAAAGACATGGTTGAGTTTGTCCAACTGCATCGATGATATCTTCTAATCGTGGAAGAGGGAATGTCATCGGTTGCGTCACCTGATTAAGTTTTCTATAGTCAGTAGAAAAACGATATACACCATTTTTCTTTTTAACCAATACAACTGGGGATGCATGACTAGACGAACTGGGTTCAATTAGTTGATGTTTTAATAATTCCTCTACCTGTCTGTCAATTTCCTTATTAATGTGCGGCGCCGCACGATAAGGTTGAGAACTAATCGGCGTGGAATCACCTGTTTCTATTCGGTGGGTGAATACGGTAGTAGTAACCAATTCGTCTAAATTAACAGCAAACACATTCCTATGTTTGTTCAAAAAAAGTGAAGTTCCTGCTTTTGGTTTTCTGTCATATCTGAAGAGTGTAAATCAAAATTAATTGGTTCTTGTGGTGTGTCATTCATGTCAAGAGTGTCCTCATTAAAGCTAAATATTGTTTGTTGGTGTAGTACGTCCACACGTGCTAATACGATATTGGCACGTACAAGCATAGCCACTGGAGTAGGATTAACAATTTGTAAAAAGTTCTTTTTGGAAACTGTCAAAATTTTTCTAGCTGGAAGAATTGTAGAGTTTGGCATGCTATAAGACGGTTCAAGTAAAACAGATGTTCCTTTTGGGATTTTACTGATACGTACTGCGATTGTGCTTATTGGGTTAGTCTGAAAGGTTGTACATTTTGCGGCGCTTGCGATACCAGACTGATTTTGAATTAAATTTATGGTTACCGTATCGTTTAGCAAGGAGAGCGTTTGTGTATCTCAATTCACGATAGCTTTGTACTTAGTCAAAAAATCAATACCCAAGATCACCGAATGATGTAAAGCAGGTACAACATATAATGAATTAGAGAAGCGTATGCCTCCTGTTTTCAACTTAAGTTAAACCAGACTTGAAACATTATGATGTCCACTGCCGGCTACTACAATTTTGGAAATATTTGATTTTTGAAACTGACGTGAATTTAATCCGCACGATAAAGGAAATTTAAATTAATGGCCGAAATTGTCGCGCCTGTGTCTGCTAATGCATGTGTTGGTTAGTCTCTTACAAAAATCGGAACAAGGTTTTTGTGAATAGATGTGACTAATGTAATTTGTGGCTATTGATCATACTCAGGACAGGTTTGTGTCCTCTCGTGAGATTCGCATTCCTATTGTTTTAGTTTTGTTAAGCACACACGCGAAAAGTGACCTATCTTGTGACAAAATTGACACTGTACATTGCCTGCGCAGCAGACTGTACATTGTCCGCCATACCCAAAAGAGGAGTGGGAGGACAACCTTGTGGTTGTGGCTGGTAGCGTATACCACGAGATGATTGATATGAGAAATTATTGCCATAATAATTGTTTGGAAATGCTGGTGGCTGTGATGGAAAATTTATATTTTGTCTGTAATATATTAAGCGCTGTTGGTAGTTTGAATGTTGAGGGCGAAATTGTTGTTTTTTGACATTAATATGTGCATGTGTTTGAGAGCACGAATTGTTGTCATGGTTTTCCGTTTGCAACCTTAACTTCATCTTTAAGTCGTTTTAATTCATCTAAAATTGTGTTAAGGGTACATAGGTCAGTGTTATCAGTAGTTACAATAGATGTTTCTGCTGAACCTGCTGCCTAGCTTAAATCTGCCATGTTTGTTGGATTTTTGTTCATTACGATCCATTTTACAGAATGTTTGAATCGATTCAATGCCACTGCTAATAAAACTTGTTTTGGGATATTTTTGTTAGTTGCGATTTGCAAAAGGCGACTTAGATAGCCCATAACTGTTTTAGAAGACCCTTGCTGAGTTTGCGAAATTGATAGATCTAAAATGGCATCGTCATTGTGAAATCTAGATTTAAAGACTGTGACTGGAACGTGCCAATTGTTTGTAACTGTATCTGACAAGACATCGTACCAGATTTTAGCATGCCCCTGAACATGAAAAGGAAAAGCATTCAAACCTTTATCTTCTGACAATTCATAAAACTAAGCCCACTGTACAAAATGATCTAACCAATTAACAGGATTCTCAGACTGACCACCATTAAAAGCATCTAATTGATAGCAGAAGACAAACCTGTTTGCGAGAATCGGTTCTTTCCAAAAATATTTGCACTCCTAGAAAAATGTTCTGGCGGAGTTAGGGTTACATGCACTGAACTAGACAGCTGAACCCTGACTGTTCTAGTTTCTGACACAGCAGAAAATTTGTGTAATGTTCAGTGGGTTTGGTGTGAAAAGAGTACTTTTTGGAGTCACAAGCACTGGCGAAATTGTCTCAGTTTGCTGTAACTGACTGGAACTTTCGAGCGTTGTTGGTGTCAAATCAATTGGGCGCTGGGTCACTGGTGCTGGACTGGGCATTGGTGGCGTTAGGACTGTTGAACCTAGGTAAAATGGAGACTGGCTCACTGGTGCTGAACTAGGTGTGGACAAGGTACCTGTTGGACTTCTTGAAATCGTCTGTAAAGTTGACAGCGGTGGGTAGATTGTCACTGGCGGTATTTTGATGGTTGCTGCGCCGTCCACCAGGAGCGACGTTGTTGGAATCAGGGATCTGTCTTGTTAATATGGTGGCGCTATCGATTCTGGAATTGATGTAGCACAGCTGGGCGGAGTGACGTCTGAGGGTCGCCGCAAGTTTCGGTGCGAACCTGTTCCGTAGATCATAATTATGCGGAGTGATACCTTTATTCACGATATTAATCCAACACTTGTTTTGATAAGTGGTACCTGTTATGAAAAGATTTGTATCATAACCTTCTTCTCATTTCTTGCTATGAGAAGGAAGTACTCATAACTCAAGAAATGTCTTTGCCCATGGAGGGAGGGAGGGAGGGAGAGAGAGGG